>APFE030702299.1:9737-132006 GCA_000404065.3 Pinus taeda
AATAGGAAGTCTTGATTTCACTAGCATTTACCCTCAAAAGTTCAACTTCTAACCTCTCTGGCCACTGACCCAATGCCTCAATTGATAGTGAAATGGAGATCAGTTACCTGCTCCTCCTTCAAAGGGATAGAGTCCTCCTTCCAAGGGATAGCTCCTCTCAACAAGGGATTAGTACCTCCTCTCATGGGATGCATGAACCACTTGGAGCGAACAATCCACGTAACAACTGCTTCTAGAAAACTCTAGAATTAACCCAAGACGAGTTTTTTAGGATAAAGATTGCGCCTTTTGACTTTTACAGGGGTACGCACCCTCCCCTTTACATACAGAGCATATAAGTACGCAGATACTCTGAACAAAAGGTGTGGGCCCACAGGAAAAAGTGAGAGAAAGTGTGGAACCATAGTTACATTGCTTTTTTGATGTCTTTCTCTCATTTCTCAAGCTTTTTTTGAAGAGCTGAGGTTTAAGACTTGCTTAGGAAGCTGGTATAGGTAATGATAGACCTACACCGACTGCAAATAATCAAGGTGATGATATTTTTGTGTAACAAGAATATCATGTAGGAATCAGAGTGTGAGGGAGATGAAGAGAATCATACATAAGAATTTGATCAGGGTACTGAAGACCCCTATGTAGACTCGGAGGACATTGATTCTCCCTTTGTTGTCAAGAAATGACAAAACTCAAGTGCAGGAGGTGCACATAATAAGTACAAATCTGATAAGTCCACTCGTATGGAGGCCATAGTCCTCATTGAGGGAGACCTTGATGAAATTGGAGATACTGTCAGGTCTGGGGAAGAAGATATATGGGGCCACATTGAAGAACAGTACCAATCTATTTTGATGAAGGTCTAGGCGAGCCTCAAAGAGTTGCAGGTTCAGGTGAGCTAGGCTTAAGCGAGCGTGGTTTAAGTGAGTTGGTCTCAAACGAGTGAGAAACCAATGACATCGGTAGTGAAATTAGTACTCACTTCAGAGCTCCATTAGAAAGGGAAGGTGCCCAGCCACCTAAGAATGTAAGCATTAACCTCACGGTGCTCCCCATATCCACACTGCATGAGCTTCACCATGGTCTAGCAGATGAGCTTAAGGAGTGAGAGAAAAGGGATCTCATGGTGAGCGAGGATGCACAGATCACCAGTTAACATATGGGCAATGAAAATCACAAAGCTCTCCAGGATCGTGATGAGTAAGGTCCGATAATGGCATAGCTAGAATAGGACATTTACAGAGTATGCAGTGAGCTCCCTGAGCTTGAGATTCAGTCTGAGGCCGCTTCTGAAGAAAAAGTGAAAAAGCTAGAAGATGCATTTACAGAATCAAAGGCACAGGTGGATAAATTTCTCCTCAATCTGCAACTAAAAATCACTAAGCTTCAGTTGAAGTTGCAGCCTACCACAACACCAAAGATCTGAGAGAAGTACGAGGCTCCAACTAGAATAGATAGGGAAAATCGCAATGCTACAGTAAAGGATTGTAGCCAATTGTTCGAAGAGAATCTAGAACTGTGGGCCTCGCTACAGGAGGACCCAGAGGTGAAAAATATTGAAGTAGCCACCCCAAATAAGCAGCTGTAGTATGCCACAATAAAGGAAACGACGTGCACCTCATCCCCTGTGCAACGATTCACCCAGTTGAAAGAGGGCACATCCCTACAAGGTCAATTCAAGGCGTTGCAGAAGAATATGTAGATTAACACTACACGGATGTAGTCGTGGGAAGAAGAAGCAAGGAAGATCTCAGATATTATGGAAGGCACACTTAAGCGTATGCATCAGATGTAGTGAACCATCAGCTTAGTAGCAAAAGGGATAGCTATAGAAAAGTTGGTCGAAGAAGTTCGATATAAAGCAACTCAATGCACGGAGGCGCTTCACGCAGTGAATTCTTCATTCAAAAGCCTGAAGGCAAAGATCCAAAGTGTACCACCAGAGTGACTCGAGGGCAAGTCACATATTTTTGTTAGGGGACCTATTGGGGTGGTGTCCCCTAGGTCAAGTTTTGTTAAAATATTGTATGTATCCTCATTTTAAGGAGAGAAGCACGCAAGTCAATATGAGTCAAGGGGTTTAAGGAAGGTCAAAACCCCTTACATTTTGGTATTTTTTTTAGATCTATCCATGGTTTTTGGACCATTGTATTGTAATAGAAAATAGTATATAAAAAGGTGTCTTAGCGAGTCTAAGAGAATCAATCAATAACTGAACAAAATTGGATTTTGATATGTTCTAAGTTTGTACGATATTTATTTGGTTTGGCAAGGGGGAAGACTTGTGCAACTAAGTGCGTGCAAACCTTGGTAAGTCTGTAACTGAGTTCGTGGGCCCCTCAAGTTGTGTGTGTAGGGTCTGGAAAGTCTGTATAAGGAAGATCTAAAGTAATAAAGAATATTTGAAGTAATTATATGTATGTTTTTGTATACCTGTGCATTTTTTGTATTTAAACACTTGAATGAGAGTTATCCATGTTTTTGAATTTACTACTCTGCAAAGATCTTGATCCATCATCATATGTGATTTTATGCATGATTAGATGTTTACATGTAGTTTATAGCTCTCTTTAACTGAAAATCACTTAAGTTTAGAAATTTCCCGAATAAGGGTTCACGAAAGTCATATCAGGCTTGAAACTAAAGAAACACATTAACCCCACATCATATAGCCTTCTGGATGCATAAGCCTAGTTCTAGCATCCTCCAATTTTGGCTCGAGTGAGACTAGAGCCTGCGCTATGTGGGTTGTTGCCGAAAGGGCTGATAGTGTATGGTTTTGTTGGTTAGTGCAACTGAATCTGAACTTCGGTCCAAGGCTCCTCAAGCCAACATCTATAAGACCCATTTTCTAATTTTTTGCAGTAATGAAGGAAGATGGATATTATTCTATTTATGGATTATGGTTATCAATTTCCATTACAGTTTGAGTTTCCGTTTTTGAATTCTTCTTTATGCCTAGTGGACGTGAATACAAGAATCAATCAAGTAGTCATTTTCTTGGTTGGTTTCACTGGAAGGATCATTACACATGATTGTATATTTATCTTCAGCAAGTGTGGACAACTATTGTTATGGGATAAAATACCCTAGGATCTCTATTGAGAACCCCAATAGATTGAAGGGCATACAACAATAAGAAATAAGAAAACAAGTAGTCCTAATTCTTAAACTACTAGAGTGGGGTGAAGAGATAGTACCCATAGGTCCTACATTTGAGGATGATCTCGTAGGGTCCAAACCCTCTACCTCCTCCAATGCTTAAAAACATGCAACCCATTCTAGAAAAGGAGATATACTAATAGTAGTTCAAAGCATATTCAAGATATGAATGTTAGACCATATAAGCATATAGATATAAAACATGAAATTATACATAATTAGATCATAACATGAATTAAATCATAAAGATCATAACATTAGGAGAAAGCCATAACTTCTTTATTGATGTGTGCAAAGAATGTTGAAGAATACAACTTGATTCGACTATGGCTCCAAGCAAAACCTTCCTCCGGATCCGTAAAACCCAAGCCTTAACAATCCTCTTTCAATGCATACACATAAATGCCATATAAAGGAGATGGACATCTCTATGAGGAAACAAGTGTTTCCTATAGCAGGGAGTGCAGCATGCACAGGGATAAATTAGACTTCATAAGGGACCAATTGGATATAATATCAATATCTTATCTTTCTCTTCCCTTAGGCCTTCCCATGAGGTTTATTTATATCACCCCAAAATAGTTGGTTCTATTGGGATATATTTAGGCAAAGGGATCATGTAGGTGGGCTTTTAGTTTAACCTATAATCACCACCCATAAAATAGGGACTTTTGTTTAATATTTTAAATTATATACGCAGTTTGGGTATAGCTAGACCAATTCGTGGACACACTTTTTGAAGGGCAGAGTCAGGTATGGAATTTAAAATAATGTTTTTTAGTAAATGGTCCAAGTTTGAAGGGAAAGGGTTGCCCAAAGCCATGACTTAGAGCATCAATTATACAAGGGTGATAAATGATGCTATAATAGATGCCTCCTAATATATGAGGTTAGAAGGGGTACATGATGGTTGAAATTTATTAAGTGTATACTATGAATCATGAGAGGACTTTGGAGAAGATCACCAGATTCTAGCCTTCCAAACTAGTGGAAGAGATAACAAAGAAAGCTCATGTTGGAGGTGGACATACCCATGCTCAAAGATGGTAAAGCATGTTTGCCTATCAACTTTAGAGTGGATCCAATAAGTATGCAATTACAAAGGAAACTCAAAAATACATAGTGGATCATCTAATCATAGCCACAAAATACTATGAAGACTATGCCACAATATCACATATAAGAGAACTGATCAATGATGTTGAAGGAGATATTTTATCACTGATGTCACATAATTGATCCAAAATGGATCCTTGATAAACCTCTTAAGTCTTCAATTGTATTTAAAATGAGAAAAATATGTTTCAAAGTCCCGCATCACAACCTTTTTATTGCATCGGAGAAATACATGTTTAAACGGTGGAAACAAAATATCAGGGGAACCATGTTGCAACGCAGCATTAACACTGAAGGACCATTGGATCCAAGAAATCACATCGGAGAAAATTCAATGTAGATTATAAAGGACCGTAGCCTTGAGGAGTTGTGATAGCAATCAATGTGATATAATGTGGGATGTTGATCAAGCACACAGATCAACGATGGATATGACAACAGGATATATCGCATCACAAATTCCAAAGGGAGGACTTAAAAAAGGCTTGCAGGCTTAGCGATATGCGATGACTGCATTATCACATCGCAATGAAATATGCGGCAAGGACCAGACCCATAAACTTTAACACTTGCAATGAGCGCTTTCGTCATAGCCGTTGGATTGGTGAAAGGAATGGACAGTTGTGATTGAATCGGTGATTGGAATGATTGGGGTGATCATAGATCAAGAGCGCAACAGAGTAAGGAACCATTGAGGTAGTGATACCGTCGATGCACCGATAGTCGATGGGGCTGATCGGAGTGATCGGGGATTGTATATTGGTGAATCACAATGCCAAGGGCCCATGCACTGAGAAAAAGGAGATATGTGACGTGCCCAAAAAGGAGATATGTGACGTGCCCGGACTGGACGATTTTATAAATGCGGGTTTAATGTTTTTTAGTTCCAAATTAAGGCATTGCAGTTGGGTTTTTCTGTGTATTTCATGTATTTCTGGGTATTATTGAAAATGATCTATTTCGGGACTTTATCACACAGAAAGGCTCAACGGTCGGGTTACCCACGTCCCCTGGCCCCTTTCGACTATAAAACTATTTCTATTATGAATATTGCTCCATGTTGTAAGCGTTATCCCTGTAACAGAGAACGTGTCATAAAGACTAGTAGAGAGAGATTAAGCCATAAAGAGCAGAAACAACGGAGCCAGAAGAGAAACAACAGGGCATTCCAAAGTATCCTTGGGAGGAAGCGTTACTTTCTGGGCTTGAGAATCTCGAGTGAAAGCTCTATATATGTATCCCATTGTTGTATTGAGAAAAGAGGAGCAAAAAGGAAGAGGAAGATAGGGAGCCCAAAGAGGGAAGGCGAACAGACAGGGCCGATAGGCTTAAAAATCCATCCCATAACAGAACAAGAAGAAGTCAGAGTTCAGAGACAGAGGGGAGACAGAGAGTCAGAGAAAATACAAAACTATGAACAATGGATCAAAGGCATTAAGAGGGAGAGTTTTTTCACTCTTTAGACTCGAGGTTTTCAAGTGAAATCCCTGTGTAATATCATTGTTGTTGTGTTATGGCTCTAATTGAGCTCACTCTTGTAATAATTTGTTCTTGAAGACATAATATAGAGGTTGACATTGAAAGCTAGACCAAGAGACATAGCCAGGAAGTCTGGTGAACTCCTTTATTATTTTGGTTGTGTTGATGTGTGTGTATTATGTTTTATAAATTTTCATATTCTATGTTATTCGTAATCTTTTTGATCCATTGTACTAAATAATATAGGCATTCCTGCACATGAGTCTGTAATACCTTTTTTCCTTAATTTAATATCCATTTCGGATTAGGTGGTATTAGAGAATTTGGTTTTGGTTTTGTTAAGGTTAGACAAGCGTGTGCTAGATTTTGAATGCTAACTAGATGAAAGCTCAAACTAGGAGAAGGAGAACTTGTTGAGACTAATCCAAAGATTGGAAGAGTTTATTCTCATAGGAGAATGGCAGAAGAAGCTCCATTGGGATCAGAATCTCAGTTTATAGAGAGTTTTAAGACACTCCAAGCCATGGCAGAAGAGATGTATCTAGAGTTTAAGAAGGGTCGAGGTGAAAACACTTCAACACCTAAACAAGACAAAGGAGCAGAGAAAACTTTTCTAGTTGCCCCTTCAGAAGGCAAAGGGAAAGGGGAAATGCCTCCTTCGCCATCTCCTCCATCATCACCTTCATCATTCTCATCATCTTCTACCTCGTCTAAGAAGAAGAAGAAAACTTCCTTAATAAAATTAGTTGTCAAGTTTGATTTACCAATTTATGATGGAGAGCTCAATCCAAAAAAGCTAGATGATTGGATAAGACAAATTGATGTATATTGCAAGGTACACAACGTTGATTCAGAAAGGAAGAAGATTCAGCTGGCTAGCCTTCGACTTGGAGGAACTGCACTAGTATGGTGGGAAGGCAAGACACAAGATGATCTTCAAAAACATGGTAAAATCATTTATACCTGGAATGAATTTGTTTTTGCTATAAAAAAACAATTCTATCCTTTAGCTTACATGCAGCAGGCAATGATGAGTTGGCAAACTCTTCGACAATTGAAGGGTCAAAGTGTACAAAGTTATACTTAGGAATTCAGAAAGAGAGCTTTAACTCTAGGTATATCATTAGACTCACCTCAGACTTTATTGAAGTATATAGGTGGTCTTCATAGATATTTAAACCATAATATTCTCATGTTTAATCCCACTAGCTTAGATGATGTATCAGTTCAAGCCACACATCTAGAAGCTAGAGGTAAGAATGTAAACCTAGAGGTTGGGGGATCATCGAAATATTTTGTAAGCAAGAGTAAAGAAAAGAAGAAACTAAAATGGAAGGAGAGAAAAGAAAACACTGTAAAGAAGGATAAAACTTCATGCACTCATTGCAAGAAAGGACACAATGAGGAACACTATTGGTTTTTGCATCTAGAACGGAAACCTAAGAAGTTCGGTAGAAAGAAGAAAAAGAATGTTGCTGCTATTCGACAGGACTTGGGATCATATTCAGGCGATGAAACAACAGTTACAGCCACACATATTAAAGGTAAATATTTTGAAGCATCCACAAGTAATTTTACACAATATGTTGATAATGAAAATAATGAGAGGGAAAGAAATGAGCTTTTTCGTATTAGAGTAATTTCCAAGCACAATAAGATTGATACTTTTTTGATAGTGGATCACAAGTAAATTTGATTTCTGAAACAATTGTAAAGAAGTTGGGATTACAAACAAAACCTCATGAGAAGCCATATCCATTAGGTTGGGTGTGTGATAAAACAAAGCTACAAGTACACAGACAATGTAAACTTAGGTTTGCTATTTGGATCAACATTTGTAGATGAGGTTGAGTTAGATATAGTTCCATTGGATATATGTGGTATTGTTTTGGGAAGTCCATACTTGTATGATAGAAAAGATATTTTCTATAGAGCTAAGAATAAGTATCAACTCACTAAAAATGGAATAGAATACATTGTAAGAGGTCATAAACTCAAAGATAACTATTCTCTCATAAAGTCAAGACAGATGAAAATAATTGTGAATTCAAGTAAGCAATTTTTACTTATGGTTGTAAAGGCAAAGGATCCTGAGAAATCCAATGCATTTGAAGGCTGTGATTCTAAACATAAAGCTGATTTAGTTAAAGTTGTTTCAAAGTACGATGTTCTATTTCAAGAACCAAAAGGTCTGCCACCCAAGCGAGAAATAGTACATGATATTTATTTGCAGCAAGATGCTCCATTACCTAACATTGGAATGTACAGGTTGTCAGCATTAGAGAATGAAAAGATAAAGAAACAAGTACAAGAGTTGCTCAATAAAGGGTTTATACGACCAAGCACATCACCATGTGGATCTCCAATTGTGCTGGTGAGAAAGAAATATGGTTCATGGAGAATGTGCATTGATTATAGAGCACTAAATAAAATAACGATCAAGAATCGTTATCCTCTTCCTCGTATTGATGATTTATTAGATCAATTGAAAGAAGTAGTTTACGTTTCTAATTTAAACATGCGAAGTGGTTATCATCACATCAGATTTTCAAAACAGGATGCATGGAAGACTGCTTTCAAGACAAATAAAGGACTTTATGAATGGTTGGTTATGCCTTTTGGCTTAACTAATGCTCCTTCTACATTTATAAGAGTTATGAATGATGTACTCAGACCATTTATTGATCTTGTAATTGTTTATTTAGATGAAATTCTTGTTTTTAGTAAGACACGGGAAGACCATGTAAAGCATGTGAAGTAGACTTTAGAGGTTTTAAAAAGAGAAAATCTCTATGTAAAACTGTCAAAATGTGAATTTGGTAGAACATATTTAAACTATTTGGGTCATATTATAGGGGGTGCTGATTGAAGATAGATCCCTCTAAGGTTGAAGTCATTGTAAATTGGCCTAAACCCAAATCTGCTATAGAGGTTAGGAGTTTCCTAGGGGTAGCACAATATTGGAGAAAGTTTATTGCTAACTTTTCTTTGATTGCAGCTCCATTATATGCCTTAACAGGATTGAAACAAGTGTTTAAGTGGGGAGGAAAACATTAGAAAGACTTAGACACCTTAAAAGAGAAAATCAGTATAGCACCGGCACTAGCACTACCAGATCTTCACCATCCATTTGACATTGAGGCAGATGCCAGTGACTATGCCATGGGAGCAGTGTTGATGAAACACGAAAAACCCATACGTTATCATTCTGAGACATTTACTTCTGTAGTAGTTAATTATCCCACATATGATAAAGAATTGTATGCATTAGTAAAAAGTATGAAAGAGTGGAAACATTACCTAATGGGTAAAGAAACAATCATACATACAGATCATCAACCACTTTAATATTGCACTCACAGACTAAATTGCAGCAATCAAAACATTATAGCTGGATGGGTTTCTTACATCAATTTCATCTTGTCATCAGATATAAGAAGGGCATACACAATAAGGTTGCAAACATGTTATCAAGACCAATCATAAATGCATCTACTATACTTAAGAATAACTCGGTAATGCATGAAAGTTATATTGAACAATATGCTCAAGATGTAGATTTTAAAGATGAATATGCAACTTTAAGTCATGGAAAGCAAGTAGAAGAATTGGATTATTATGTAAAGGACCAACTCTTATATCATTTGGGAAAGTTATGCATTCCAAAATTGAAAGAGTTAACATAATCCGAGAAGCACATACTTCTCTCATATCACGTCATTTTGGTGTAAGTAAAACAATTTCACAAGTGCAAAGGTTCTGTTATTCGCCAAGAATGTGTGAGACAATTTCTAGATATATAAAAGGGTGTACTATGTGTGCTACAAGCAAGCCCGATAATCAAAAATTAGGCTTGTACACTCCACTTCCAATTCCTTCTCATCCTTGGGAAAGTATTTCCATGGAGTTTATTGGGGGATTGCCAAAATCTAGGAAAGGTCATGATTATTTGTATGTTGTTGTGGATAGGTTTAGTAAAATGTGTATCTTAATACCATGTAACAATTAGGTTACAGCTGAACAAACAACAAAGTTGTTCTTTCAGAATGTATGGGTTCATTTTGGTTACCCACTTCTATTATATCTCATCGAGATTCTCAATTTTTTGGGAATGTTTACTCAAATCTGTGGGAGTTGATGGACACTAGGTTGAAGAAGAGCACAACATTTCATCCACAAACAGATGGTCAGACAGAAGTGGTCAATAGGATAGTGATCCAATTGCTCAAAGGTTATTGCAGCAAGCATCCCAAGCTTTAGGATGAGCATTTGTGTTATGTGCAGCATGCTTACAACTGTGCCAAGCACTCTTCTACTTAAAGATCTCCTTTTGAGACTTGTTTTGGTTTTATACCAAAGTATCCCTTGGATTTTGTCTTTGGTAAAGACATAGCAGTTGATGGAAATAGTGATGTGGACAAAGCAACCAAGTTCATTGAACAATTCCAGGAAATTCACCAGGTAGTACAGGAACAGCTAGAAAGAAGTCAAGCCAAGTACAAGGAAAGACATGACAAGCATCGAGTTGAGCATAGTTTTCAAGTTGGTGATCAAGTCTAGATGTACATCAACAAAGACAGAATGCAGGGTGAAGGTAAGAAGCTAAAACCAATAAGGTATGGACCTTTCAATATACTTGATAAAATTGGTGAAAATGCTTTTCGCCTTGATTTTCCAGCTTATATGCAGAACTATTCAGTCATTAATGCATAATACTTGAGATTGTATGAATCTTCATTGATTGAAGATCCTGAAGAGCAAAGTCAGTTGCCTTGTATTAGGGATTTGTTGCCCGAGTATCTCAATGAGTTACAGGAGGACACAATTCTGGATAGGAAGGCAAGAACTATGCGTTGAGGGGATGTTGAGTACCTGAGAGTGGGAATCAAAGGTTCAAATCCAAGAAAGGCACAATGGGTAGAAATTGGACAAGTGAGGGAACTATATCCTCACTTGATCGATGCCTAAAAACCAACTTTTGGTGGTCCAAAATCTTTTTCAATGGGGAGGCGTGATCCAAAATGGATCCTGGATAAACCTCTTAAGTCTTTAATTATATTTAAAATGGGAAAAATATGTTTCAAAGTCCCGCAGCACAACCTTTTATTGCACCACAGAAATACATGTTTAAACAGTGGAAATAGAGTATCAGGCAAACCATGTTGCAATGTAGCATTAACACTCAAGGACCGTTGGATCCAAAAGATCAATGGATGAGAGTAAAACACATCAAAGAAATCACATTGGAGAAAAGCCAAAGTGGAGTATAAAGGACCGTAGCCTTGAGGAGTTGCAATAGCGATCAACACGATACAACATGGGTCATTGATCGAGCACGTAGATCAACAGTGGATATGACAACAGGATATATCGCATCGCAAATTCCAAAGGGAGGACTTAACAAAGGCTTGCAGGCTTAGCAATATGTGATGGCCGCATTATCGTGTTGCAATGAACCATGGGGCAAGGACTAGACCCATAGACTTTAACACTTGCGATGAGCGCTTTCATCATAGCCATCAGATTAGCGAAAGGAATGGACATTTGTGATTGAATCGATGATTAGAACGATCGGGGTGATCGGAGATCGGGAGTGCAACATAGCAAGGGACAATTGAGGTAGCGATACCACCAATTGGCCGATAGTTGATGCGACTGATCAGAGCGATTGGGGATCACAGAGCGGCGAATCACAATGCCAAGGGACCATGCACTAAGCGAAAGGCGATATAAGACATGCTCAAACCCAACGATTTTATAAATGTGAGTTTAATGTTTTTTAGTTCCAAGTTAAAGCATTGCAGTCAGGTTTTTCCGTGTATTTCATGTATTTATGTGTATTATTGAAAATGCTCTGTTTCAGGACATTATCACACAAAAAGTCTGGATGGTCGGGTTACCTGCTTCTTTCGACCCCTTTCGACTGTAAAATTATTTCTATTATGAATATTGCTCCACGCTGTAAGCGTTATCCCTGTAATAGAGAACGTGACATAAATACCAGTAGAGAGAGATGAAGTGACATAGAGCAGAAAATATAGAGCCAAAAGAGAAACGCCAAGGCATTCCAAAGGATCCTTAGGAGGCAGTGTTACCTTCTAGGATCAAGAATCTTGAGAAAAAGCTTTATATATGTATCCCATTGTTGTATTGAGAAAAGAGGAGCGGAAAAGGAAGAGGAAGGAAGAGAGCTTGAAGAGGGAAGGTGAATAGACAAGGTCGATAGGCTTAAAAAGCCATCCCATAACAGAAAAATAAGAAGTCAGAGTTCAGAGACAGAGGGGAGACAGAGAGTCAGAGAAAACACATAGCTACGAACAATTGATCATGGGCACTAAGAGGGAGAGTTTGTGCACTCTTTAGACTCGAGGTTTTTGAGTGAAATCCCTGTGTAATATCACTGTTGTTGTGTTATGGCTCTAATTGAGCTCACTCTTGTAATAATCTGTTCTTGAAGACATAACATAGAGGTCGACACTAAAAGCTGGACCAAGAGACATAGCCAGGAAGTCCGGTGAGCTCCTTTATTATTTTGGCTGTGTTGATGTGTGTGTATTATGTTTTATAACTATTGATTGTCAATGTTATTCACAATCTTTCGATATTTTGCACTAAATAATATAGGCATTCCTTCACATGATTTTGTAATACCTTTTCTCCTTAATTTAATATCCATTTCGGATCAATAACGGATCCTAAAAGTACGAAGTCAAAAAGTGCAATAATGGTACTCTATGAAACTCTGGTGACAACATATAAGGTGGATGGTGTCACTGGCAACAAATTGGAGGAACTGACAAATGAACCAAAACATGTTGATGCAACCTGAGGTATTTATCAACCTCCATGGTACATTTCTACACTATTGGAAGGAATCAACTGAAGTTGACCATGTGAGATGACTCATCGATAATGATGATGAGAGTCAAGGTACCCCAGTACAATCTAACAAGTGAGAATAAATGAGTTGAAGTCGAACACTTGAGAGAATCTATCAATCAAGAGACATTAATGTATTCTCATTGTTGATAGTGAAGGAGTCTTCCACTGATGACTGCGAACCCTAAGGTACTGAAAAAGGACTCTATACCTTATTTCTAGAGCAATGAGTTGGAGTCGATGGGAAAATATCTATAGGAAGGAAGGTGTTAAGGCATCCAACATGAGTGTAACCCGCAAGCCAATAATTTGGAAATAATTAGATGAAGAAAGATGAAGTAACCATACTGAAGCACGTTTTTGGCATACACAAGATGCGGCTAGTGCAGGAACAAAACCCTATGAATGTAGGAATTTACTGGGTAATTTCCATATATAGAAAACCAAAGGACACCTCTCACAAACAGATCACAAATTAGTACACCATTATTCTTGATGTGGTTAAAACCCTTAAAGAGGGAAACAGTCTACGGTCTGAGCCAACATAGCCATTTCGAGCAATTTATTAATGTAAAAGAAAGAAAATTTACCTAAGATTCTATCATGAACGATCACCTTACAAGTGAACCTCCATGCTCTTTAAATAGAGATCATGGACCAATCGGGTGCTAAGAAATATGTCAAGTGTCAGTAATACCAAGGAGAGAATGAATCATTAGTTCACTTCATGTCTACAAGATATCATGACTGTCAGATTGTAAGTTAAAAAAGTACAGAGTAAAGAAACATTTTTTACCTAACTCTACACTGGACCAAATTATACTTAACTATTTCCTATGTGTCGGAATATCCTAACATCCCCCCTTAAGAACAACTTGGGATATGATTGAAGGATGTACAAATATTACACAATATGAGAAGGAAGGAGGCATTAGATCCTATCCCCCTTTAGTGACAATTTCCTGAACTCCAACCATAAATCGAAGTTTAGTAAACTTCACCTCTATGAGAGCCTTTGTAAAGATTTTTGCAACTTTATCATCAATTTAACAATATTGCACTTGAAGAACATGGTCATGAATGAGATTTCTTATGAAGAGAATGTGTAGTTCAGTGTGTTTGCTATGCTGATGTTGGACTAGATCTTTGCATAGTTGAAGGGCACTTTGATCATCACACCAAAGTGTCGTCTGATGTTACTGTTGAAAGACAAACTTTGACAGGATCTGGTGAAGCCATAAGGCTTCCTTACTAGCTTATACGATGCCACAATACTCTGCTTCTACTAAAGAAAGAGAAATGACACTTTTTTTCTTGCAAGCCCATGTAATAGGTCCAAAACAAAGAGTGAAGATATAACCTGCAATATGTTGTCCTTTGAGATAACCTAAGGTCAATTGGCTATGCCAAAGCATCTATAATGTTTTGTTCATTTTAATGGTTGGATGACTAGTGAACTATTTATAAATAGGTTCTTTAAACTTAGATAGACACTTAATAAAATAAAAGGTTGTTCCTTAAATACACATGGTTATTTTGAATAAAGTGGGATGGATAAGTAGAATATGGAGAAGTATAAGTGGTTTAATATTCAAACTGAGTATTTAACCATTTATAAGAAGAAATTAAGAAAATTGTGCTTTCCTAATCAACAAAATATAATTAAACTATTATAGAAATATAGTGTCATTAAGGTTCAAAGAGGAATTTAAAATAACAGATAGTCCTGTAAATCAATCTCTTAATTAAATTCCAACTTCACAGAGGATTAAAAATGAAACTGATATCCAATTAAATTTTCAATAGGATGACTGTAAAAGAATTAATTTATATGAAGAATACATAATCAATAAACATGATGAAAACAACTCACCGAAAGAAAAACCATATGAAGTAAATCCAGAATCTTTTATTATAAAAAATTCTGCATCTTAGTGCAAATATGCTTGATAATTGGTTCAAGGGTTCAACCCTGAATACTTCGACGGAATGAAATATTTAAGCATAATTACAAAAATATTACATTAATGCCTGAGTGACACAGCATTCTATTATTAACTTATAATTAATAGAAAAATAAGTAATTTGATGAAAAGGAATGAATCAAAACATCTCGCCCTGCTTTGAAGGACAACAGTTGCTGAGTGGCCACTATTTGGGTGCTGTGCTGGTGAAGCTGACCTATCCTTTAATCCTCAAACTCACACAATTTATCCCACCATTCTTCATCTGGAATAGAATTTTTTGTTACTTTTCTATAGATCTCATCTACCTTAGCATACCGAGCAAAAGTGGGTTTTACTGTAAAAATATCTTTTATTTCATGTTGAATAAAACTTATGTTGTTGATGGCTTCGTAAAACTCTCTACCTATCATAGAACCTGTTAACACTCAGGTTGTCCCTAGGCTCCTAATAGGGATACGACCAAGGTAACCACAAACCAATCTTTGGATTGCAGATTCTAGCCCACCTACAATCGAAGAGGGCTCTCTCTATATGATTCAACTTTTATTGATGATTTTAAGCTAGCTTTCTGGCTTCAAGGAATGTTGTTTGTGATTGGATGGAAGGTAGGATTCTCAAACAAAGAGGCAAGGTAAGGTGTGATAAGTTTCAAACCATTGGGCATGGAGTCACGGAATGAGGCTTTCTTACGTTTCCTTGGTCACAAGGGGATACGGAGCGGGATAGCCACACAGGATACAATTATCGGTCTGCTGAAAGTACGGAATGAACATTAGGGATGAAAGGCAAAGGAGAATCATTTCATCATGCTGAAAAAGAGGAGAAATGGATGAATGGGATCCAGGAGCAATTAAGAATTCCTAAACATGCACTCATATGTGATAGAAACAGCATAAACAAGATCATTTAAGTATACACGCTCATAACTATTTCTGAAGAAAACATCGAGAAATGCAGAAATTGAAATTAAGGTGTAATGAAACAAATATTAAGCTATTTTTTTTTCCTGCAATTCAGAAGGTGGAACGGTGGTAAAAAACATAAAAGTAAACAGAGGAGAGAAACACTTATTGGATCATGTAGAAGCACAGGAATTCCGTAATCATTCCTTGGCCAAGAGAAAACATCAAGTAGTTTTGCAATCCATGGTTTCAGCAATCTTTGATTATGGAAATTATGACAGTTACAGTGCGAGTCTTTAGTCGGGGAAAATGGTGGAAAGGAGACTGACCAACTACTACTACCAACCAACCAACCCCTCACAACATTGTTCAGGGTGGTATCTATAAGCAAAATATCGGAAAGACATCATTACAACTGACCTAAACAGGTATGTTAGAAGACTCTTCAAAAATCTAAGTGTCGTTGGAATTAAATGCAAGTAAATCTTTTCGGCTGCGCTAGGGGCATCTGAATCAGAAAAGGTGATAATGTGGCCCTTGGGGGCTAGATGCAGTGCTGCTGGAGCGATTGTGCTTTGGGAACCGCAGTTCTGCTCTGGTGTGAGTTAAATGTGCAATAATTATGATTTGAGGGCTTCAAGTGGCTTCGCCCTCTTTCTTTGAATCTGCTGGAAGGTATTAAATGTTCTCTTGCTTCGGGCCGCTGCTCAAGATTTTCACTGATACTCTTTGCTGCTACATTGATGGCTTCCGCCATCGACTGATACTCTTTGACACGCTTGATGCCTGATGATTTGATCCGATACACTTTAAACTCTGTCATTGATCTGCTGCTGTCTTTAAACCGGATCATTTTGGCACGATCGAGCGATTTTCGGGCTTTTTCGGTGCACAACGGGCTAAGAAATCAAACAATTCCCCGAAGATTCCTCGAAACGGCCTATTTCCCATAGAGATGCGCAATTAGCGCTTTGCGCTAATCGCGCATCAAAAACTGCCTCTGTTTCTTGTTCTGGAGCTCCGAAGTGCGATTTTTCTTCCTGCGTGAAGTTTCGACTTTCTGGCTGCTGACGTCAGCATGACGACGGCTGTACGGCAGATGATGTCAGCTGTGGTGGGTCCCTGGTATAGAATGACATGGTGAGGTGCTGATATTGGAGGTAATGCGATGGACTAGCTGCGATGCGATCGCAATATCGCATCGGCAGGGAACGGAGGGTGCTTGAGTTTGGCATTTGGCGCTTGCGACCGCCGACCGTCGATATCGCGATATCGCGTCGGGTGGTGATGGATGGGTCATAACTTGCATGGCGAGGAAAGTGCGATCTTACAATGCGATTTGGCTTTAAGGTTCTGCGGAGTGTAAGTTTTGGGCGGAAAGAGCAAGTAGGTGGGTGTGAAGGGCATTTTGAGGTTTCGGAAGGGGTCTGATTACCTCAGAGGGATTTTATACTCTGGAAGGAGTCCATTGTATCTGGGAGATGGTTTGGAGGTTAAGGGTTCTTGCTTAGTTTCTGGTAAACTGAGAAATTCCCAGGGGTACTTATGGTCATTTTTCAACCAGGGGGAGGGATATGTATATAGGGGATGATTTGCATAATATTAGTAGGGGGATGGGAAAATATAGGGAGCTAAATAATAATGTTAGTGGCTAATATGGAGGTGGTAAGAAAGCGCGAAGTTCGAGAGACCTTAGGCTGTTACAAGGGGGTAGGACCATTCTTTTAGGGAAAGTATGGAACAACTTTGAGTGAAGTAGATCTTTACTCAAGCTAATGTTATGAAAATGATGGAACTTAAGAGGTGTCAAGCAGGTCTTGACCTCTTTTGGGGAAGTTAGTTAATGATTGGGGAAAGCAGAGAAGGGGAGTTAGTAATACCTCTTTTGAGCTTTTCGCATAGAATTACCTGCTGACTGTGTCCAGAATGAGATGACACCTGAAAGTCTGGAACTGATCAGCTATTAGGATTCAGCAACCTCAGAACTACCTACCCAGCCTACTTACCTAGAATTTTTTCTTCTTTTGATTTGGGTGCACTTAGACTTGCAAACCCGTCATTCATTTTTCTTTTTATGCTTTCCTATCTACATACCACCCTTATTTCTTCCAAGGGCCCAGATTAAGTTATTGGGCTCCTCTGCTTCTCTACCTATCGAATCCAACAAGATTAAGCTTTTTGGACAGATTTACATTCTCTACATTCTAAAACAGGAAATTTAAACCTAGGGAGACCAAGATTAGGCTGTTTGGACCTCCCTTTAACTGAAAAATTGGCGATATTGGGATAACTTTACAAAATTTGAAAGGCAATTGAATGAACTTGAAGTAGCCTTCTTCGTTTGGACACTGTTAAGAAAATATGGAGCATTGCAGCATGCAAAGTACGACATATTTGGCCTGTAAAATGTCAATCATGAAATATGAATAACCTGTTGCAGCAGGAAGCTAACAGTGGCTCCACTTGGGGATGGCTTCTCCTTGTGAGAAGTCAAGAACAGCAGGTCAAAATGCCTTGGTCTTTAGTTGTTGATGTCTTCTGCAAAATTGTTTTCTCCGGCTGCCTTATTTCTCCTACCTACCTACCCTAACCAGCGTTTACTTTGCCGTTAGGTGAGATCAAACAACCAATGCAACCACTTAAGCAACTGAAAAACAAGATGAACTTGGTGACTGATGGTTTCTGAACGTAAAAATATCATTCGGGTATATGTCCTCATAATCAAAGTTGTGGAAGATAACAGTTGCTGTTGATGTATTTGGTCTTCACTGAGAAAGCATGCTAAAGAACTTGGGTCAAGCAGAAGTTCCATGTAGTCTGCAATATGATCAATAAAACCATCATGTGAGAGAACTTCTTCTGGGTCTTCTTGGTCAGATGGAGCGGCTGCGTCCTCGGTGGTAAGCCTGGCAGCTAACCCTTCTATCTCTTCCTTGAAAATAGAATCATACAGAGTCTGTAGGTCCGCAGGTAGCAGTATTTCCTCGTGTTTTAGGGAAGGAATATTTCGGCATGATTCTGGGCCTTCTTGGTCAGATGGAGTAGTTTCATATTCGGTAGTAAGCCTAGCAGCTAATCCTTCTGTCTTTGTCTTGAAAATAGAATCATACAGAATCTGTAGGTCAGCAGGTAACAGTGTTTCCTCCTGAGTTGGGGAAGGGATACTTCGGCATGATTCCGGGTCTTCTTGGTCAAATGGAGTAGTTGCATCTTCGGTAATGAGCCTAGCAGCTAGTCCTTCTGTCTTTGCCTTGAAACCCAGATCAGACTCAAACTATAATTCAGGAGATAGCACTATTTCCTTGTGGACTGGGGAAGGAAGATTTTGGTAAAATTCTCTAGGGTCGCGGAAATTGTACGATTGTATCTGAGCTTGCAAGAGTTCAATTTCATTCTCATATTTTTCAACAACTAACTCAAGGAAAATTTTATTCTGGCCGCCTGGTATTTTTGGCAATACTGCTCTGAAAAATTCTTCATTAAGCTCAAATTCTGATAAAATTTCTCTGCATTCATCTAAAGCTTCATCAAATGGAAGATCCTCCCAGGACTCGGTCATTCTCTCTCACTGTTAATACTTGGGAACATGGAGCATTTGGCTATAAAATTGGTTCGTTCCTCAGTGGAGCCTTTGATTGAAATTGAAGTGGAGTCGCCAAGTGGATGCCTAGACTTTGAAGTGCCTGATCTCTGTCCACCATCAAAGACCAGATCTAAGCGTGACAAACTCTGAATAATAGGAGCACTTTCTCCAGTGGGGTTTACAAAGATGAACAAAGCGCTTGAATCCCCAGTGGAGTACACAGGAACACGTCGACCGAGGCTTTTACAAGTTGGTTTCTTCCTCTGTAGAGCTGTAGACTGGTTTAATGAATTTATCTGAGTAGCGTCCCCAACAGAGTCGCCATTATGGTAACACTCAGGTTGTCCCTAGGCTCCTAATAGGGATACGACCGAGGTAACCACAAACCAATATTTGGATTGCAGATTCTAGCCCACCTGCAATCGGAGAGGGCTCTCTCTATATGATTCAAATTTTGTTGATGATTTTAGGCTAGCTTTCTAGATTCAAGGGAGTGTTGTTTGTGATTGGATGGAAGGTAGGATTCTCGAACAAAGAGGCAAGGTAAGGTGTGATAAGTTTCGAACCATTGGGCATGGAGTCACAGATTGAGGCTTTCTTGTGTTTTCTTGGTCACAAGGGGATACGGAGCGGGATAGCCACACAGGATACAATTATCAATCTGCTGAAAGTACGGAATGAAAATCAGGGATGAAAGGCAAAGGAGAATCATTTCATCATGCTGAAAAAGAGGAGAAATGGATGAATGGGATCCAGGAGAAATTAAGAATTCCTAAACATGCATTCATATGTGAAAGAAACAGTGTAAACAAGATCATTTAAGTATACATGCTCATAGCTATTTCTGACGAAAACATCGAGAAATGCAGAAATTGAACTTAAGGTGTAATGAAACAAATCTTAAGCTATTCTTTTTTCCTGCAATTTAGAAGGCGGAAAGGTGGTAACAAACATAAAAGTAAACAGAGGAGAGAAACACTTATTGAATCATGTAGAAGCACAGGAATTCCGTAATCATTCCTTGGCCAAGAGAAAACATCAAGTAGTTTTGCAATCCATTCTTTCAGCAATCTTTGATTATGGAAAATATGACAGTTACAGTGCGGGTCTCTGCTCTGAGAAAATGCTGGGAAGGAAACTAATCAACTACTACCAACCAACCAACCCCTCACAACATTGTTCAGGGTGGTATTTATAAGCAAAATATCGGAAAGACATTCATTACAACTGACCTAGATAGGTCTTCTAGAAAACTCTTCAAAAATCTAAGTGTTGCTGGAATGAAATGCAAGTAAATCTTTTTGGCTATGCTAGGGGCAGCTGAATCAGAAAAGGTCACAATGTGGCCCTTGGGGGCTTGATGCGGTGCTGCTGGAATGATTGTGCTTTGGGAACTGTAGTTCTGCTCTGGTGTGAGTTAAATGTGCAATAATTATGATTTGAGGGCTTCAAGTGGCTTCGCCCTCTTTCTTTGAATCCACTGGAAGGTATTAAATGTTCTCCTGCTTCGGGCCGTTGCTCAAGATTTTTACTGATACTCTTTGACACGCTTGATACCTGATGATTTGATCTGATACACTTTAAACTTTGTCATTGATCTGCTGCTGTCTTTAAACCGGATCACTTTGGCACCATCGGGCGATTTTCGGGCTTTTTCGGCGCACAACGGGCTAAGAAATCAAAAGATTCCCCGAAGATTCACCGAAACGGCCTATTTCTTGTAGTGATGCACGATTAGCGCTTCGCCCTAATCGCACATCGAAAACTGCCTCTATTTCTTTTTCTGGAGCTCTGAAGTGTGATTTTTCTTTCTACGCAAAGTTTCGGCTTTCTAGCTGCTGACGTCAGCATGACGTTGGCTATACGGTGGATGACGTCAGCTATGGTGGATCCCTGGTACAGATGGATATGGCGAGGCGCTGACATTGAAGGGGATGCGATGAACTAGCTCCGATGCGATCGTGATATCGCATCGATGGGGAACGGGGGGGTGTTTGAGGTGGACATTTGGCGCTTGCGACCGCCGACCGCCGATATCGCGATATCGCGTTGGGTGGTGACGGATGGGTCATAACTTGTATGGAGAGGAAAGTGCGATCTTGCGATGCGATCTGGCTTTTAAGGGTCTATGGAGTGTAAGTTTTAGGTGGAAAGAGCAAGTAGGTGGGTGCGAAGGGCATTTGAGGTTTCAGAAGGGGTCTGATTACCTCAGAAGGATTTTATACTCTGGAAGGAGTCCGTTGTATCTGGAAGATGGTTCGAAGGTTGAGGGTTCTTGCTAAGTTTCAGGTAAACTGAGCAATTCTCGGGGGTACTTATGGTTATTTTTTGACCAGGGGGAGGGATATTTATATAGGGGATGATTAACATAATATTAGTAGGGGTATGGGAAAATATAGGGAGCTAAATAATAATGTTAGTGGTTAATATGGAGGTGGTAAGAAAGCGCTAAGTTCAGGAGACCTTAGGCTATTACAAGGGGGTAGAACCATTCTTTAGAGAAAGTATGGAACAACTTTGAGTAAAGCAGATCTTTACTCAAGCTAGTGTTACGAAATGATGGAACTTAAGAGGTGTCAAGCAGATCTTGACCTCCTTTGGGGAAGTTAGTTAATGATTGGGGAAAGCAGAGAAGGGGAGTTAGTTATACCTCTTTTGAGCTTCTCGCATAGAATTACCTGTTGATTGTGTCCTGAATGAGATGACACCCGAAAATCTGGAACTGATCAGCAATTAGGATTCAGCAACCTCAGAACTACCTACCCATCCTACTCACCTAGAATTTTTTCTTCTTTTGATTAGGGTGCACTTAGACTTGCAAACCCATCATTCTATTTTTCTTTTGATGCTTTCCTATCTACATACTACCCTTATTTCTTTCCAAGGGCCCAGATTAAGCTGTTGGGCTCCTCTGCTTCTCTACCTATCTAAGAATCTACCAAGATTAAGCTGTTTGGACAGACTTACATTCTCTATATTCTAAAATAGGAAATTTAAACCTAGGGAGACCAAGATTAAGCTGTTTGGACCTCCCTTTAACTGAAAATTGGCGATACCGGGATAACTTTTTCAAAAACTTTGGAAGGCAATTGAATGAACTTGGAGTAGCCTTCTTTGCTTGGAGACTGTTAAGCAAATATGGAGCATTGCAACATGCAAAGTACGAAATATTTGGCCTGTAAAATTGTCAATCATGAAATATGAATAAACTGCTGCAGTAGGAAGCTAATAGGTGCCAGAGGAGAGTAGAGGAATTGTAGGCAATCATGTCAACCCTTGATTGTTGACCTTCAGTTCAACTTAGCAGTGGTACTTGGTAAACATGTTTGATATATTTATAAAGGTGTCACAAGGCTTAGTGATTCATGTGGATATTGGTGGCCACCCACCTATTCCACCTCAACCTCCAGCTGGTTTCATCATTTTCCTTGATTATACCATAATTTACTATTTTTTGGAGTTTTTTGGGTCCTAAACTTCCATATTTGTTTTGATCCCCTAAACAACATTTCTTGAGGTCTGCAACAAACCCTTAGCCATAATACTCAAAGAGACCTTTCTAAAAAGGTATCGTATGTGCTAAAAGGAGATCATATGACCAAGTTACGACCCTAGGAAGTTGACTATCCAACTAACCCCAACGAGGCCCACAAACTCTTAGTGTTCCATCTCCTAGGGTTAGGGTTTTGGTTGTTTAGGGTTTCTCTTTTATGTTTAATAAATAAAATTCCCTTGAGCCTCATTGTAACATAGTTTAGAGGCATGTAGTTTCCACATCTCTTCTCAGGGACAAGCTACCATTACCCAAGCTAGTTTATCTCCATTATGTATTTAAGCATCTTTTAGTTCTTTGATATTAATGAAATGAAGATTTATTTCTGTTGTGTCTCTATGTTTATGTTTATATCTATATTATGTTTTGTTATTTCATAAGTTATGATCAGTGGTATCATAGTGGTCTTCTCTTTCTCTGTCTTTATGTTCATGTCCCCAACAAGGTTGGGGTATAAGGGGTTAGGGCTCGAACTAGTTGAACCTTTGTAAAATCGACCTCTCCGATATTGACGACCTCCTATGGTAGAAGAAAATAAATATGAGAGAGCAAAAGATCATTTTAAAATATTTCTTGAAGAAGCCCTCAAGCAACAAAGGAATGCGATGATAGACAATTTTTCCCATATCCTTCGACGGATGCCCACAAGCGATGCATCTTCATCCGATAGCCATTCTGGAGGCACCACTCTCTTTAAGGTATAAGTCAAATTTGACATTCCCATATTTGAAGGCTAGATAGATGTAGATGCTGTATATAAATGGTTAAATCCGTTGGAAGGATATTTTTCAATTCATGAATTTTCCAATAGGGAAAATTTTACTTTTGCACTCCTCAAAGCCACCCCCCCCCCCATTAAGGATTGGTAGGAAACCTACTACATAGAGAGATGAGAGGGAACACTCAATGTTTTCAGTCGCAACCACTTGGAATTATTTCCGAGATGCCATCAAGGAACAATATTACTTTTTTAGGAGCTATGATGACAAGTACATACAATGGACTACGCTGCAGTAGTAAAGGGATCAACATGTGCATGAGATAGCGAATCTTTTCCATACCCTACACATAAAGTTGGGTACCACATATTCTAAGAAACATTTACTGCTCAAGTACAATCGTTGTTTGCACAAACAAATTCAGGAGGAAATGGAGTTCCTAGACATATCCTCACTTAGTGCATCATATCGATATGTTGCCAAGATTGAGCATAAATTCAAGCAGAAGAAGTGAGGATTTGGATCTAAAAACTGAAAGCAAAGAAAAGGTGCCCAAAATCCATAGAGAAAAGGGAAATTCTAGGTCGTTACCCCCCAGGGAAACTCCTCGAAGCCACAAGCCAAGAATAATGGGAAGGAGAAGAAGGACATCAACAAGTGTTCTGAGTTCCATAAACATCCAACTTACAAAATGAACGAATGTTGCACAAAGCAGGTTGATGAGCCTCATAAATGGGTAATTATATGGGCTCATTTTACCTCCTAACCTAGTCAAATCAACCATTATCTTAGCTTATTGTATGATTTTTTGATTATATTTATGCTTATAGGGTGAGTTGAGTTAGTTATTATGCCATGTTGTCTAACATGTATTTAATGCAAATTATTGATGGATTTCGATGTCAAAATCAAGGCTCCAGTGGTCAAATTGTAACAATAACTCGAAGTAGAAATAGGAGAGGAATTATAGGAGGGAATCCCCCTCATTTATTACTCCTCACTTTGAATTCCCCTTCATTCAGCTCGGAGTACAAGTAGCCGAATCATGCACTAGAAGGCAGTCAAGCAAGTGGAAGATGATTGAGAGTTATCTCGAGTTTTGGTAGCCAAGCCTCCCTAATTTTAAGGAAGTTTTTTGCAACTTCATAGGTAAAAGTAGATAGGCCTAGGCCCTCACTAGGGTTGGATTTTTTGCTTATGTAAACTCTGCTCAAATTTCGAGCTTCCTATTTTGTGACAACTTTATGTAATCTTGCTATTTTTTTGATAATGAAGATGGAATACTTTTTGAGCTAGCACTGAGTTACCTCAGAGGGCTAAAGCTCTTGGGTTAGTGCCCAATTCAAATATCCAAGCTTCTATTTACTTGTATTTGTAAGCTTTACTTCAGCTTGTAGATTAATTTGTTGTTAGATGTATTTGCCTTATGGTTAAGAATAGGTTGCTTTTGATGATTTGGTAGGTTGCTTCCATTTGTGGTTTCTGTATCAGGTTAAGCAGTGATGAGAAAAGATTCAAAAGGCTAGCAATAGTGCCTTGGCCTCTCTTCCTCCCTCTGGGACCATGATTTGAGGCAAAGACTCTTTTGCTGCCCCAAAAACATAGATTTACCTCATTCATAGGACTTCTAGTGTTTGCAACTCTCTCGTAGATTGATAGTCCGGTTTTGCTTTGCTTTAGATCTCCTTTATCATGTTCACTTCCTAATTTGCAATAGTCCTTTTTCATGCTTTCCTTTATTGCATCATTTCTCAACATTTCCTTTCATACATCATATTTTAGACCATTTTTATGCAAAACTCTGTTTTTCCTGGGATGCACTCATTTCATTTGTTGTTTGGTTTTATTGGTTGACTGTTAGTTTCTATGAAGCAGATCTCTTCCAGCAGTAGGCCAGCTTACCAGTAATTACACCCTCCATTTGATCCATGCCCTATAGGTCTCCCAAGCCCCACCTCAATTCTGCCCTAGTTTCCTACATTTTTCATAGAACTTCTTCCTCTCTCCTTGAGCAAACCCAATCATCTTTCTCTCTCCTGGTGATTCATGGTAGACCTTAGGTGCCCTAACACCTCATTCCAACCTTCATCCACCTTTTCCACCCACTCTCACACCCTCAAAACAACGAAAATTTCTCTCGGCCTCCTCCTGTAGTTTCCTTGTTTTCCTCCTATAGTTTCCCTGTGTCCTCCTATAGTTTTACCTGTAGCATTTCTTTTGAAGGCCAAGTGTGGGAAAATCATCCAAAGGGCCACCTAAGACCTCCTATAACTCATCCACACCATCTTACATCCTCCCAAGCTCCAAAACCACCCTCTAACGCCACCTATTCGTTGCCACACTTACACACAATAAATTAGATGCATGTCAAATTCACATAAAAATCCAAAAATATGTTTTTTGCTTATTTACTTCCAGAAGTAGCATGGTTATATGTAGTTTACTTCCTTGAGTAAGTAATGGAATTTCTTTCATGGTTTTCATAGTGTTTTTGGCAAAAGTAGAATTGACTTGTTAATTAGGCTTTACTAGGTTTTGCTTTATCTTCCAGTCTTTCTCCTTTCTACAATTAGAATAACATCTGTAGAGTAATATGTCTTTCCTTTCATCACACATAGAGCTTCTTCTGAAATCTATAGAAGTTGGCTTGAGCTCCTAGTGATCTTGCGCCGGCTGACCAAGTGACAACCTGCAGTGAGAACTAGTACTTGTGCATATAGCACCGACGCTTCCAAGTTTATTACGAACTACCGGGTTGATAAAAGTAAATTTGGCAACCCAGGAGTTGCAGCATTCTTGATGCAATACTGGCACTCACCACTTTTTCGCGCCGTTGCCAGGGATGCGTCAGAGTATTCTGTGATTACTGATTTCTTCTATTTCCCATTGCAATATTCTACTAATAGTTTATTTCGGCAAAAGTAGACTAGTCATTTCTTTTCTTTCAAGTTCTGCATTTCCTTGCTTTCCTTTTCAATTCTGCAAATTTCTATTCAGCAAATTCATTTCAGCTAGTTGCAATTTGTTTTGTTCAATCACAATTTTAGTTTCTGCAGGTACTTTTAGTGTGGGGAAAAAGAAACAAAAACCAACCAAAAATATTTCCTTTCATGCCTCATAGGAATAGAGATAACTCAGCAAAATTTTTTCCCAACACCCCCACTGCTCCACACAGCCAAACTTCTCTCTTCTTTAGTGGCTGCAATCAAGAAGAACCCTTAGGTGAACAACCAGACATATTTGAAGAACCTATAGGGGAAGAAGAAGAAGAAAACATTCGTCTGGAGCCAATGGATAAAAACAGAAATGCTAGGGCGAAGGGAGAGAGAATAGAGGGTACCTTCCCCATTTGGGAGACCAATGGGGACACCAAAATGAAGAATATAATCCCTTCAGCCCTACCTCACTTCCATGGTCTGACTACAGAAGATCCTGAAACCTACTTGTTTGATTTTTCTATCATCTGTTGAACTTATGACTATGCAGAAGATGAGAAAAAGTTGAAATGTTCCCTTCTAATCTCAAGGACACAACACTAGGCTGGTTCATGGGATTACCTGGCAATAACATCACAACTTGGGCTCAAATGCAGTAGGCCTTCAACAACAAGTATCGAGACTATTGTAGGTCAAAAGATACTAAATAATAAATCTTTTGAATGACCATGGGAAGTGATGAGTCCCTAGAAGACTATAAAGAGAGGTTCCAGCTTAATTACAAAATGGTTAGGTGTACACTTGATCCTAATTCTCTGAAGTTGGTCCGACTTAGGAGAATTCAAGAAGACCTTTTAGACACCCTCCATCTACTAGCCGAGGGAGACATCTACCAACTATCCTATAAGGACATAAAGATTGTTCTTAGAAACCATTCTAGAGCAGCCAGAAAGAAAATTAGGGGGAGTTAACCCATAGCCAGTGCCTCTTCTTCCAATTCATCCATTAAAGGTGAAATTGGAAACATGATGGAAGACTTCAAGAGTGAGATGCTACAGACTCTTACCATGCAAATGGATTCCCTACATATCAAAAGAAAACAAGAGGAAGCAGAGAGGGCTTTGGCCTTCTTTTGTCCTAGATGCACCAGGAGGCATCCTGGGAATGAATGCCCATTGAACTCTATAGACGTTTGTTTATTCTGTGAAGAAAATCATTCTACAGATAAGTGCCCTTCCTTGCCTAGACTTAAAGTTGTATACCAAGGGGTTGAAGGAGCACTAAACATATCTATTACATAAACCAAAGGAGGTCGCACGGACCTAGACCATACCAGCAGGGGATGCAAGAGACATCTCAGGCATACTACAACCCCAACCAAGTCCCCTCTATAGATTCTTGGGGCCCCCCTGCTCATCCTTCCTGGTCCATGCCTCCTCCTTGGTCCTTCACATCTCAATATCATGCCCAACCAACCATCAATTCATTTCAATCCTATGCTCAGCCATAACATCAGTGGAATGCACCTCATCAGGGGTGGAGGCCCCAATACAACTCTCTTCCTGCTCTTCTATCTCTACCACTTGCCCAACCACAACTGTTACCTTCTGCTCCACTAAGGCATACTCAATTGCCTTCCCAGCCAAATTTGAACCCAAACAACAGATAGGCTCAACAAGTGTATAGTGGGGAACCATCATGCCCAACTTATGCTGTGGAGATTGAAGAAATTAACTTGTGATCTGGGAAAGTTCTCCCAGATAGCCAACCTCCACCCAGGGAGGTTGAAGGAGATAAAAAGGAAAGTGAACCTAAAGCAAATACACCCTTTCCTGAGAGACTATCCATAACAATCCAGCATACCCCAGAAGAGACTAAAATCCTGGGAGAATTGAAACATTTATGTGTGAAGATACCACTTCTAAAAGCCATAAAATATGTGCCTATCTACAATAGATTGATCAAAGAGAAGTTCTTTAGGCATCCAGGAAGGCGCAAGAGAGATGCCCCAACCATCTATGTCATAGGACAACTGTCCGACTTGATGTTGGGGTAGATAATTTGTCCAAAATATCTAGATCCTGGAAGCCCAGTAGTTGATGTCCACATCAATGGCACAATGGTCCCACATACCTTGCTTGATCTGGGAGCTGCCATTAATGTGATGACAAAGGAAAAAATGCTCAAACTTAACCTCCAAGGCTCCTAGAGGAAGACCACAACAGTGCCACAGCTAGCAGACTACTCCACAGTGACCCATGAGGGGATTGTGGAAGATGTGATGGTCTCCATTAATTCTTGGGAGTAACCTGTTTATTTCTTAGTTCTCCAGCCAAAGGAAAATCTCATTGGGTATCCTCACATTCTGGGAAGACCCTGGTTGGCTACAGCTGATGCCTACATCAGGTGCCGAGCTGGGAACATGACCATAAAGAACGGGCACATGTCCAAGTAGTTAACCCTATATCCTCCTTCCCAACCCTTGCTAGAACATGATCTACCTCTCTAGTTGTAGGAGGAGGATGAGGATGAAGTTTATTCTGCACCACTTTGTATAGTAGAACTCGCCACGGGGGGGAACCGTAAGATGAGGATGATATGATTGAAAATTTGATTCAGAATCCACCTCCCAGTATATCACCATTAGAAGACATAGTAAGAGAAACTTAAAAACACCCCTCAATTGATCTCTATGTGGCTGATCCTACTTCTCTCCATGTCAAACATATAGAGTTCGGCCCAAAAATAACATTGAAGATCAATCCATCCCTATCTACTTACCAGGAGAAGGAGCTATGCAGCCTATTGAGGAAACATCTAGATGCCTTCGCCTGGAGTTATAAGGAGATGAAGGGAGTGCACCCTTCAGTATGTACTCATCATATATATATCAAGGAAGATTGCAAACCAGTCAGGCAGCCTCAAAGGAGGATGAATCTAGCACTGAAAGATATTGTTAAGGAAGAACTACAGAAATTGCTTGATGCAGGATTCATCTATCCCATCTATGATGTGAATGGGTCTCTCCTTTTCTAGTGTCAAAGAAAAATGGTAAGTGGAGAATCTGTGTCGACTATCAAGAATTGAACAAAGCCACTAAAAAGGACCATTTTCCTTTACCTTTCATAGATCAAGTGCTATACTGTCTAGAAGGGAAAACCTTTTTCTCTTTCCCAGATGGGTTTAGCAGGTACAATCAGATTCAAATCAGCCTGGAAGACCAAGATAAGACCACTTTCACTTGTCCATGGGGTAACTTTGCATACCAGGTCCTTCCGTTTGGTTTTGCAACACTAGCCAATTTCCAGAGAGCAATATTGAGTATATTTTCTGAACTGGTTCATGATGCAGTAGAAATATACATGGATGATTTTACTCCTTATAGCTCAGACTTTCAGGAAGCTTTATCTAACCTAGGAAAAGTTCTAGATAAGTGTATTGAGATGAACCTGTCCCTCAGTCTGGGAAAATGTGAATTTTTGATGACTAAAGAGACCATGCTAGGTCATGCAATATCTCAACAAGGACTGCAGGTGGACCCCAACAAAATTGCCATCATCCAAAGGGTCCCACCCCCTCAAAAGGTGAGAGATTTTAGAAGTTTCTTAGGCTTATCCAGACATTATAGGAGATTCATTAAAGACTTTGGCAAGATATCCTCTTCTTTGTTTGACCTCCTAGGTAAATATGCTCAGTTCATATGGTCGGCAAACTATCAAGAATCCCTAGATACCTTGAAGAGCAAGCTAGTTACTGCCCCAATTCTCAGAGGCCCAAATTGGGCCCTACCCTTTCACATTCACATAGATGCCTCGAACAAATTGATAGGAGTAGCCTTAGGACAAATTGATGGAAATTTACCTTATCCCATATAATTTATAAGCAAAAACTTGTCAAAGGCAGAGCTAAACTATACAGAGACCGAGAAGGAACTCCTAGCTATCGTGCATTTCTTAAACAAATTCAGACATTATATCACAGGCTATCAAACCTTTGTGCACACTGATCATGCTGCAATTAGATATTTAATGAACAAACCAGATGTAAATGCTTGCATTATTATATGGTTTCTTTTACTGCAGCAATTTGATCTGACCATTATTGATAAGCCTAGAAAAGAAAATGTTGTTGCTGACTTTTTGTCTAGAGTAAATTTGCTTGTAGGTGAAGAAGGAATGGTGGATGACCAAATGCCAGATGAACACCTATCTTCTATATCAGTACTCTCTCCATGGTTTTCTGATATAGCAAACTACTTGGTTTCAGCACAACTCCCATCATACCTATCCTCAAAACAAAAGAGAAAGATAGTAAGGAAAAGTGTCTCTTTCACCTGGATTGGAGGCAATCTCTTCAAACTTGGCCCAAAACAGATCTTGAGAAGATGTGTGAGGGAGGAGGAAGTCTTTGACATCCTCCTGACCTGTCATGATAGGCCTTGTGGAGGTAATTTTGCAGCAGAAAAAACCACCTTCAAGATATTGCAAGCAGGCTACTACTGGCCCACTCTTCATCAGGATGTGAGGAGATACACAAGTGAGTGTGATCAGTGTCAGAGGATGGAGAAACCCTCTCCAAAGGTGAAATTCCCATGAAACCTCAGGTGACCTTTGAGCCATTTAAGAAGTGGGGCATGGACTTTGTGGGGTCTATCAACCCACCTTCAAAGTAGAAGTAATACATCATTGTGTTCACCGACTACCTGACAAAGTGGGCGGAGACAAAAGCAATCAAAGAAGTGACAGAGGAAAAAGTAGCTGAGTTTTTGAGGGAAAACATATTCTACAAGTTCAGGTATTTAAGAGAGTTGGTCACAGACCAAGGCAGTCAATTCACTTCCAACCTAATTGAAGACCTTCTCACACATCATAAGATCAAGCACAGGACTTCCACTCCTTACCATCCACAAGCCAATGGGCAAGTGGAAGTCACTAACAAAGCATTGGAAGGGATCCTAACTAAGGTAGTGAGTAGCAGAAGAAAATACTAGGTGGATAGATTAGTTGAGGCCACTTGGGCCTACAACACAACATGGAAGACCACCACCGAGTTTACACCCTATGAACTGGTCTATGGGAAGAATGCTTTGTTTTCAATAGAGTTTGAATTCAATACCCTAAGGATGGCAGCTCAGCTGGACCTAGACCTTGGCCATGCACAGAAGGAGAGATTACTTCAGCTCAATGGATTGGATGAATACAGATTGCAAGCCCTTCTCCATATAGAGGTAGTTCAGCTTCAGACAAAGATATGGCATGACAAAAATATCAGGGAGAAGAAATTCCAAGAGGGAGATTGGGCACTACTCTAAGATTCAAGATACAAGGATTTCAAAGGCAAGCTGAAGACAAGATGGTTGGGACCCTACACTATGGAGAAATGCAATGACAATGGTTCATTTCTGATCAAAACCATTGATGATGAAGCCATCCCCATGCTTGTCAATGGACATCGGTTGAAAGTCTACAAGAAACCCCTCTCCAAGTGAGAGTTTATTGAAGATTTGAATAAAACAATGATGGTAGTGGAGCATGTCTTAGCTTCCACTTCACCCACTCACTGAAGAAAAAATAAATAAAAAATAAAAATAATAAGGACTCAAGTGAAAACCTCCATGAGGTGCTTGAGTCCTATCATCGGGTTGAAAACCTCTTCTAAGGTGGCCTAGTGATGTCAAAAAAAGGAGAAAAAGAGAAGGAATAAGATCCCTGGGTGAAAACCTCCCTTGGGGCTACCCAGGGTAGGAAATTAAGGTGAAAACCTATCTGAGGTGCCCTAGTTGTTTAAAAAAAAAAAAAAAGAGAAGAAAAAATGAATTTTTATTGCATTGCAGGTTTGCAGGAGGACTACAAGGAGCAGAAGAAGGTGCCAAGGGGACCTTGAAATTCACACCAACATCCATCTCATCTTCTCCACACCTTCCTCCATAATTTTTGGCATCTCTTTCACCCCACTGTACCTTTTTCTTCCAAAACTATGTTTTCTACGGGAGGCTCCTGTAGGAATTATAGAGAGCCAAAATTATCTACAGAAGGTAGTTTGAGGGACAAAAAATCTTCATGAGGAACCTATAATCCCTCCTCCCATATTCAAACCTCCTTGCCATCATTTCCAAGCCTGCATCACACCCCAAGCAACATTATTTTTTTCCCTATCCAAGAAAAAAACATAGAAAAATAGTTTTTTAGTGAAAAAAAAAAGAAACAAAAATAAAAGGAGGAAAAGGCACCAGTAACCTTACCCGAAGCTTACCTACTATCCCTCCATAATTCACCTCCACTTCTAGCATCATTCTCAAGCTCCAAGAAATGGAAATAACTAAAGTTTCAAGGGGAGAAGCAGCTACATGAGCTCCTATAGGAATTCCTGTAGCAGCTGGTCCCATAGAAGTCCAACACCAGCAACAAGAGATAGCATATTTGAAGGTTGAAGAGGAACATGCAGCTCAGCTCCAGCAAAGGAAGAACCTACCAAAAACATAAAACAACACATCAACAAGCAGGGACAACATGCATGAAGAAAACTAAAGGCATGCAGCAGAGAAAGCCACAACACCTCACAGCCAAAACACTCGGATCACAAGTAAGTAAATAAGTCACTCCTCTATTTGCATTTGTGTAATTAAGAGTCATACGAAGGCAATGAGATGGTTGAGATCGAATGAGGGAAAGGTGGCCTGTTAACTTGGCCACCTTCATTTAGTTGACTCCACTTATTCGAGATGTCACCCACACGTGCGCACAGTCAACTCAAGCACAAGATGCCAAGGATAGGTAGTGGGAGGAAGTGTGAACTTCGATGCAATAATGAGGGATAATTATGAGGAGGGGCCATGATGACCAAGCAAGTGGGGACCAACGGTCCGAATATGGGCAATGTACACCTTGTTAGCTCAGCACTCATAACCAAAAATATCCATAAAGGGTAATGAGCACTCCTCCCCGCGCATTCTCACCACCTTTTCTTCATTTCCTCCTCGTAACTCAGCCACAACAGTCTTCTTGTGCCCCCACAGCCTCGTAACCACCATCCTCCATCGATTTCCTCCATATTCTTGCTCTCGGCATTTTCTACAAGAGCATCTGTAGGACATCTACAAGAGGGACAACAGGCTCCTACAGGAGGGTCAGTGAGTCATTTTGAAGGGAGAAAACACAATTTTTGGCACGAATTTCAGTCTTATGAGGTAGGGTTCATGAATGCCCCCTGTTGAATATTGATATATGAAAGAAGTGGTCTCAATTTGAGGATGAAATAATTCTCTAGGAGGGTAGAAATACATAAGAATTTCTGTTTTAAAAAGAAAAAAAACACAGTTCCCTATGTTTCTCTGTTTTTCTCAAAATTCTTTGTCTCCACCTCCATATTTGGTTTTTCAAAAAAGTACAGATAGTATGATAGGAGGGTTTATGAGAAAGGAGCCCACTAACTCCACTAGGCTCTATGCACATCCTCAAGTGGTGGACATATTCACGAGGGAAAACTAGATGAATTTCTTTGAGAAGTTTAGAGGGTTTGATGATGAAATTCCTAAGAATTTGCTCTCTCTATGGTCCTTCACACAAGAACGCATGCTACTATAACCATTAGAGGCCTCTCCATTGAAATAACCTCTGAAGTCATCAGTAGGGTCACTACCCTTCCTCTTGGGTTGCCTTGGAGTAAATATGAGAAACCAATTGGCCAGGCTTCCAAGAAGAAATTTTTCCAAAATAATGAAACCCCTGTTGAAGATAAAAATGGAATTAGAAGGGCTAATATACCATATCCCTGGGATGTGGTTAGCTACCAAGTAATCAAATACATTTCTTGTGAGGGGAGGCACAACATTGTGTTTGGATATCATTTCATAATCCTCCATGACTTGAGATATGGCATGGATACCCCTGCGCCTCAAAAGCTCAGTATCCCTTACTTTCTACTTCAGTCCCTCATTGACTCCAGCACCAAGGTACAAGTAGGAAATTCACAGCAGCTAGATCACCATGGCCTAATCAAAATCCTAGTAGAAGAAGCCCTCCATACACTTACACTCCCTATAGCATGGGAAGTTTTCCGAAATATGACAACTGAGGATGACATAAATCCATTAACCTATGATGTCAGTCCTGCTATCAGTGAGGAGGAAGAACAATAAGGAGGAGAAGATGAAGCTAGTGGTGACATAGCAGAGCAAGAAAGGAAGGAGGAAAGAGAAGAAACAAAGGAGGGAAAAGTTGAAGAGACAGAAAAAGAGACAAAAGAGGGAGGAAAGGAGGCAGAAAGGGGAGAGCAAAGAGAAGAGTCCCCTGGAACTTGGGAAAGAGAAGTAGCAGCTACCCTCACTGCCCTCAGTACACCAATCAAGCCAAAGCAAAAGAGGAAAATAAAATCCTCCATGTATTTCAGGGCAAGGAAGAGTACAAGAATTAAAACAGGAAAACCTCAGCCCTCCTCAAAGATTCCCATTACCATTGAAGAGTCATCATCTGCCAAGGTGAAAGAATCTCCTTCCAAGACACCTATAACCTATGAAAGAGGGACTCCAAGATCTTTTACATGGAAGGCAAAGGCAGTTCTATAGGACCCCAAACAAGACCTACAGGAAGCTGAAACAATCCTATAGGAGACACTGTCCCAACTATAGGAGACCCAAAAGCTTGAGAAAAAGGTAGGAGGATAGCCAGAGATGAAAGAGGAAGCACAAGAGATACAAGAACCTAACCCCCAGCCTAGTCTTGCCTCCTATTACTATCTACTTGAGAGAGGCAAGATAATCCCACAGAAATTTGCAATTTCACTATTTTTCGAATTGGAGAAAGAGAAAATGAGAACACATAGGTGGATGCAGATAGTCAAGTCCAAAGGATTTGAGGATATTGGCCACATGGAATACAAACAGGGAAATGGGCAGGGAATTGAGTGTTCTCAAAGATAGAGAAGCCATCACAAGAAGCCACCTTGAGAATGAGAATGAAATACTAAGGAGGCAACTGTAGGAGAAAGAGACTCATTTGGCATACATGGCTAGCTTATCCATGGAAGCATTACAATGTAGAACACCAGCCAAGTCTTATGGCCTCTATCTGAATGATTAATGGCTCCAATTCTAAATAAAAACTTTGGCACAAAGAGGCACCATGCCTTTCGAAGATTACAAGCAGTTCATGGATTTGTGTGACCAAAGCACCTCAAAGGATAAAGCAAAGATGGTAGAGTTCTACCTAACAACATGGCCCTCATAGACATGAATGTGTGGGACCCCAATTCCAAGCTAGGGGATCTGCAATTAATGGCCATGGCCTCATGGATGAACCATGAAGAATTGAGGGTAGTAGAAATGAAAAGATTGTTGATAAAAGAGCAGAATGAACCATTAATGATAAGAGCTGAGCCATCAGATCCTATGGCACTCATCGGCACACACAACCTTCTTGCTAATGTCCCTTAGATTTCCTCTAAATATCTAGCCAATTAGGCGCAAGCCATTGCACACTTTGAATATATGCAAAGGCCACTTGGGGATGACTGTGTGCATGCATGCATGAGAAGATGGAACACCCTACCCCACAGCTTGAAAATTAGAGAATACCATTCCCCAATGAAGCTGAGGGAGGCATTGAAAAGAGTGCCAATGTACAAGCACTCCATGCAAAGGCTGAAGGTCAACTGGATTGGCCTCAAACTAAGTCCTCCACTCCTATTAGGCATGCTAGAAGGCAGAAGAGAGGAAGAAGAGAAGGAGAAGTGGAAGGACAAAGACATAACAACAAGATTTTATGGAGAACATGAGCAGACCACATCAGAAGCCTGGAATGCTAGGGAGGTCACCAGGGCCATAAAAGATGAAGAGATTGACTAGGTTGCTCAAAGGATGAGCAACACCTTCAGTAGGGGGTGATGATGAGCCTCATAAATGGGTAATTATATGGGCTCAAATTACCTCCTAACCTAGTCAAATAAACCATTATCTTACTTTATTGTATGATTTTCTTATTATATTTATGCTTATAGGGTGAGTTAAGTTATTTATTATGCCATATGGTCTAACATGTATTTAATGCATATTATTGATGGATTGCGAGGTCAAAATCAAGGATCTAGTCGTCAAATTGTAGCAATAACTCGAAGTAGAAAGAGGAGAGGAGTTATAAGAGGGAATCCCCCTCATTTATTACTCCTCACTTCAAATTCCCCTTCATTCAGCTCAAAGTACAAGCAACCAAATCATGCACTAGAAGGCAACCGAGCAAGTGGAAGATGATTGAGAGTTATCTCGAGTTCTGGGAGCCAAGCCTCCCTGATTTTAAGGAAGTTGTTGGTAGCTTCAGAGGTATAAGTAGAGAGGCCTAGGGCCTCACTATGGTCAGATTTTTTGCTTATGTAAACTCTGCTCAAATTTCGAGCTTCCTATTTTGTGACAGTTTTATGTAATCTTGCTATTTTCTTGATAATGAAGATGGAATCCTTTTTGAGCTAGCACTGAGTTACCTCAGAGGGTTGAAGCTCTTGGGTTAGGGCACAATCCAAGCAACCAAGCTTCTCTTCACTTGTATTTGTAATCTTTACTTCAGTTTGTAGATTAATTTGTTGTTAGATGTACTTTCCTTATGGTTAAGAATAGGTTGCTTTTGATGATTTAGTAGTTTTCTTCCATTTTTTCTTTTTGTAGTAGGTTAAGAAGTGATCAGAAAAGATTCAAAAGGCTAGAAATAGTACCTTGGCCTCTCTTCCTCCCTCTGGGACCATGATTTGAGGCAAAGACTCTCTTGCTACTCCAAAAACACAGATTTTCCTCATTCATAGGACTTCTAGTGTTTGCAGCTCTCTAGTAGATTGATAGTCTAGTTTTGCTTTCCTTTAGATCTCCTTTGTCATGTTCACTTCCTGATTTGCAATAGTCTTTTTTCATGCTTTCCTTTCTTGTAGCATTTCTCAACATTTCCTTTCATACATCATAGTTTAGACCATTTTTATGCAAAAATATGTTTTTCCTGAGATGCACTCATTTCATTTGTTGCTTGATTTTATTGCTTGAATATCAATTTCTGTGAAGCAAATCTCTTCCAGTAGTAGGCCAACTTACCATCAATCACACCCTCCATCTCATCCATGCCCTATAGGTCTCCCAAGCCTCACCTCAATTCTTCCCTAGTTTCATGCATTTTCCATAGAACTTCTTCCTCTCTCCTTGAGCAAACCCAATCATCTTTCTCTGTCCTGGTGATTCATAGTAGACCTTAGGTGCCCTAACACCTTATTCCAACCTTCATCCACCTTTTCCATCCACTCTCACACCCTCAAAACACCGAAATTTTCTCTCGGACTCCTCTTGTAGTTTCCTTGTTTTCCTTCTGTAGTTTCCCTGTGTCCTCTTGTAGTTTTTCCTGTAGGCTTTCTTTTGAAGGCCGAGTGTGGGAAAAGCCTCTAGAAGGCCACCTAAGACCTCCTACAACCCATCCACACCATCTTACATCCTCCCAAGCTCCAAAACCGCCCTCTAAAGCCACATGTTCACTGCCACACTTACACACAATAAATTAGATGCATGTCAAATTCACATAAAAACACATAAAAATCCAAAAATATGTTTTTTGTTTATTTACTTCCACAACTAGCATGGTTAGATGTTGTTTACTTCCTTGAGTAGGTAATAGCATTTCTTTCATGGTTTTCATAGTGTCTTTGGAAAAATTAGAATTGGCTTGTTAATTAGGCTTTACCAGGTTTTGCTTTATCTTCTAATCTTTCTCCTTTCTGCAATTAGAATAGCATCTGTAGACTACTATTTCTTTCCTTTCATCACACATAGAGCTTCTTCTGAAATCTATAGAAGTTTACTTGAGCTCTTAGTGATATTGCGCTGGTTGACCAAGTGACAACATGTAATGAGAACCAGTACTTATGCATACAACACCGACACTTCCAAGTTTGTTACGAACTACCGGGTTGATAAATGTAAATTTGGCAGCCCAAGAATTGTAGCATTCTTGTTGTAATACTAGCACTCACCACAGGCATTAGTGATTGAGCTAAAATACTCAGAGATGGATGCATGCTCTTTTTTTGAGCTGAAACCCGATAAGGAAATTGACAATGGAAAGCAGATGATTGATGCAGAATCCAGTGTGATGGTAGCCACCACCAAGATCCAAAAGGCGTAACTTGAGGATCCAGAGGAGGGGGAACGCCTCTTCAGCTCACAGATATGGGTACATGGTTTGTCAATGTAGTTCATCATTTATAGTGGGAGCTAGAATAACCTGATCTTAGTTGAGGTCGTTAAGAGATTGAATATGCAAACAATTATGCACCCACAGTCATACACCATTGGGTGGCTCCACCAAGGATGAGATATCTGTGTCAGCCAGCAGTGTCGCCTACCTTATGGCATCAAGCCCTTTGCATAAGAGGTATCATGTTATGATTCTTGTATGGAACTCTATGATGTTTTATTAGGTCATCCATACCTATGGAAGCGTTATGTTGTATATGAATCAAAACCTATTTCTATTATTATTACTCTCAGTCATAATTTGTAATGCATACTAGAGGAAGCACCGCCTACTAACTTTCTTTGATCTGTGCTAAACAATTTAGTTAGAGCATTTCCCAAACCAGGAAATTTACATTCCTTATGATTCGCCGTTAGAGCAAGAGAAATATTGTAGCCACATTGCAACCTCCAGACAGGGATCCTCCACACGAAAACAATAGATGGAAAAGGTATTGGAGGAGTATAGGGACATCTTCACCTCACCCATAGGGGTACCCCTACAATATCAATTCAACCACCCCATCAATCTAACCCAGGGCATGTTGATACATAATGGACTGATATACTAACGCTCTTTTCTGGGGAACAATGAAATCAAGAGGAAAATTCAAGAGCTATTGTAGAAAGGGCACATCTGGACAAGTTCATCACCTTGTGGGAGCCTGTTATGGCTCTAATACCACTTGTTATAGATATAACCCAAAAATATATGATAATATAAATAAACCCAAGAATAACAATATCTGAATATAGATAGAAATGATTCATCTTTATTGATATCAAACCCTTAAAGTAGGGCAACACCATACATTCACTCCTTAAGGAAGGAGAACAATCCACAAGCCATATGCCTGTTCATACAATAATCCTTGACATCCCTCAATGTAGAGTCTCTAGCCTCTATATAGGCCTCATACATACAATACCATGGGTTATTACCATGGTTCCCTCAATACCATCTATCTAATACCATGGGCCCATTACAGTATTACTAACTACTTGTGGTCCCTTACATGATACGGTTAACCACCTTATTTATTACTATGACCCTTCCCATTATTACATTATTCCCTTGGGTACCTCCCTTTGTACTCCATATTATCCCCCCTAGGTATATAACATTCCACCCCCTTAACATGTTTCATCCCGAAACATGGGAAGAACACAAATAGTAAGATCTACTCAAAAGAGTAGTCCACTGGTACCATGCACATGCATCTAGCCATCCAAGAGAAAGGTGAACCCTCGATCTCACTGGTGCCTCGCTCGCTTGAGATGGAAGTTTACATTGGCAGCTCTTTGATGTGTAGTAGGTGGATCTTTGCTCCTCTCTATCTGTCATTCGGGGGTTGTTGTCCTTGTGGCTAATTGGTTGCCATCTTGTTGGTTGTTTTCTTGCGGGGTGATGTGGGTGATGATATGTTGAAGTTTTAACCCACAATGTCTTTTTTTTTTAATCCACCCCTTACTGGAGCCTGACTGTTATTTGGTGCATGTTGTGGTGTTTGCTGTGGTGTCTTATCTTCCAATATTACTTCAACCACTGAGCCCTCATCTGATGTGTCAGCCCCTGTAACCTTTTCTCCTTCATCCTCCATTTGTGTTTGATTGTCGACCATTAACTGCTCATCATCTGATGTGTAAGTGTCATTAGAACTTTGTTCTTTTTCTTCCATAGTCTCTGCTTGGGTCTTAATGGAAATAACCTGCAATGTAATTTTCTTCTTTTTATACCAGAGCTTCAAGAATTTCTTTTGCACATTAATATTGATAGTACCCACAGATTCCATCCAAGGATATCCCAAAACATCCATGTTATCCATATCTGAAGTATAAAAATCACCAGGCAACACATACTTATCCATAGAAAGCTTCAAATCCTTATAAACTTGAACATCCTCATCATCAACTTGTGTGTTTTCAATGTGTTTTGATGGCACTTGCAATTTTTTTGCCAAGTTGACATTTATGAGATTTTGCTTGCAAGTCGGATTTATAGACACAATGATTTTCCCCTTCTGAATCAATCCATGAACCTGCAATAAGGAGACACCAGTAGAAAATAACCCCTTACGTGTCTCATTCTTTTTTCTAGCACAAGACCATTTGTCCATAAGGAGTTTTTCTAATTCTTCATTCGAAAATTTGGACAAATCTTTGATGCCAATTGAGTTCCACCATATGGAAACTTGTTCTTTCAAACTAATCGGTACTATAGACCTCCAAAATTCCCCATATTTGAACTTTAGTCTTTATCAGAATTCTTTAATAGTAGGGGTATCATCTTTTCCTGTAAAATTTTCCATGAAGAGGGTTTGAGAAAAATTCACTTACTTGGCGAAAATTTGAAATGGCCACAATTCTATCAATATTGCTCAGAATCTCTATTATGACCTATTTTCGGAAATGGAAAAACCATTCTGCATCTGCCCATGTGATAGAAATCCTGATCCAAGCACTGGAATTTTAGATCTGTGCTGCAACTTTCTCGCCGTCACCAAAAATTCTGAAAAAAGAGATAATTTTAAATCAGCGATATCTCCCTCATCAGGACTCCGATTCGACTGATTTTTTTTTTCGAAATCGGGTATTTTTTCACAAAGAATCCAGATCTACAATTATATTTTGTAGATTTTTCCCCAAAACGTATAGATCTGTGCCGAAAAATCTCTGCCCCGAAAAAATGTCTGCAACACCATTGATTTTTAGATCAGCGATATCTCCTTCATCCGAGCTCTGATTCGGTCGATTTTTTTTTTATTATAAATCGGGTACTTTTTCACAAAGAATCTAGATCTGCAATTAGATTTTGTAGATTTTGCCCCAAAACTTACAGATCTAATCTGAAAACTTGTCGCCCCAAAAAGTTTCTACAAATTGTTTTTACAAAATTCTCCACTTTTGCCCAAGAAAGTGCTCTGATACCATTTGTTATATATCTAATATGAAAATATAAGACAATGCAAATAAACCCTAGAAATAACAAGATCTGAATATAGATAGAAATGCTTCTTTATTGATCAAACCCTTAAGGTAGGGCAACACCATACATTCACTCATTAAGGCAGGAGAACATGCCACAAACCATATGCCTGTTCACACAATAATTCCTTGACCTCCCCCCATGTGGAGTCTCTAGCCTCTATGTAGGCCTCATACATACAATACCATGGGTCATTACCATGGTTCCCTCAATACCATCTATCTAATACCATGGGCCCATTACATTATTACTAACTACTTGTGGTCCCTTACATGATACAGGTTAACCACCTTATTTATTACTATGGCCCATCCCATTATTACATTATTCCCTTGGGTGTCTCCCTTTGTACCCCATATTATCCCCCCTAGGTATATAACAGAGCCCAATCGTGTTGGTACAGAAGAAGGATGGAACCTGGAGGCTCTGTATTGACTATCAGGCACTGAATAGGATCACTATCTAGAATAGGTATCCAATCCCATGAATTTATGACCTTCTAGACCAACTCAAGGGGGGAAAATATTTTAGAAATATTGACTTGAATTCAGGTTATCACCAAGTAACAATCAAACGCTCTGATGTGTGGAAGACTACCTTCAAATCCAAGTAGGGCCTTTTCGAATGGATGGTCATGCCTTTTGAGTTGATGAATGCCCCCACAAATTTCATGAGGTTGATGGATGACATCTTACATCCCTTCACCAACTCGTTAGCGGTAGTGTATTTGGATGACATCCTTATCTTTAGCCAAAGTTGAGAATATCACCTACACTGTATCTGACCCTATGAATCCATCTTTGTGGATTACATGTCATGCCTTCCTTTTACCAAGCATGGCAATGACTGTGTTTTCATGGTCATTGATAGATTCTCTAAGATGGCCATTTTGGTCTTCCGTAAGAAGAGTATCACAGCAGAAGCCACTGCCAAACTCTTCTTCGAATGAGTGTGGATACACTTTGGGATCCTAGAGTCTATTATCTCATATCAAGATAGCAGGTTCCTAAGTACAATTTTGTCAAGCCTCTAGTCGTTGTTGGATACCAAGCTCACTAAGTCCATGGCCATCCACCCCCAAACTGATGGCCAAATAGAGGTCGTTGACAGGATGAGTGTGCACATCTTGTGCATGTACAACTCGAAGCATCCATGCACCTGGGATGAAAGCATGGTGCATTCATGGAATACCATTATAATGTCCAAGTCAAATGCTTCACATCAAATCATAGAGATGATGGCAGTGGCATATAAGTGATGCATTCTCATCTTTTGAAATCCCAGAGGAAGTCGACAAATATGAAAGGCCAAGTGGCCTGTTGGTATGATTTAATTGGTGGCTCATGTTAGGTGATAAGGGAAGATAAAGTGCAAGATTCTCTATCCATGTTTGCAAAATATCCACGTGATATGATTATAAAAAAATAAAATGTCTCTCTCGTGGTTCTCCTCTTGATAAAAGTTATCATTCTCACTCTTGGAATTGCTTGTGTGCAATGCTATTTTTGGAGGGCTTCAACATCCTCATAATCATGCCAAAAAAGATGTTATGCAATACGTGGAGCAACCTGAAATGTAAAACAACAGTAGACGAAATGTTGAAGAAATTAAAGGAAATTGGAATATGCCTATGCTATACGCCATAATTATGGGAGACAATGGATTATTTTCCTTATTCCTATCAAAAAGTAATTATATCGACTTTTGTTGTAGGAAATCACCATGGTTTCCCTTACCGACATTTCAACGAAGAGAACTTGCAGGCTAGTCTTGGAAAAATGGGAGTTAATGGTATTGTTGTTGATAAAGCTCATAAACGTCACTACCAGTTGTCGTGCATGTTGAATTTTGAAGATTCTCATGCATGTTCATATGACACGGGAATCAACTATCCAAATAAATATTTTAGTGAGAGTTAACAATTAATAATTCCCCCAACTGCTCTTGTGGATCTCGCAGGATGCAAGGGATAATAATTGCTATCAGTGTTTAAGCTCTCTCTCCTTGTATGACACGATTTCAAAAGTTGCAACTGTTTTAGTGACAATTTATGACATGTTTCAATTTAATGTTCATCCAAGATCATAGACATCAACTAAATGGGAAGAAGTTTCAGTTTGTACAATATTCTCAAATACGTTCACCCGGGAATTGGGTAACTGACAACGCTACGAAGTAACATAGATGCCTCCCAAATTCAAATCAATGCTAAGGACAAAATGGTATCAGCCAAAACTTAGAGTTAAGCAAATCGGTGGTCCACAAGACTCATCCCCAGATCGATGGAGTCTCAGCTCCATGAAGTGCACAAAGTTTAATGAAATGGGTGGTCCTAGAAAGCAGATTGTGCGGACTTCCTATCAAACAAATTGACGAATGTTATTCAACCCGACATGACCTCCTCTCCATTCCATTCTAGAAACTGTCAAAGATGATCCTCGAGGCAGATTATGATTTTCAAAACCATGTGTGGTTTTCCATCGGACCAGCACCCACTTTGTTTGATTTAGAAATCGAAATATTTGTGATGTGGGTACTAAAAAAATATATATATATATATCTATATATATATATATATATATATATTAATGGTATTTTTGTAATTTATTTATTTCAAAACCTTCCTAAAAGAAACAGTTTCAAAATTGTTTCAAGAATTAGTTTGTAACTGATTAAACAGTTAGTCGAGAATCTTGGAGAAGAAAATAAAAGTTATAAATAGAAATGGTAGGGGTTCAGATTCTAGTGTCCATGATTGGCATTGTAATCATAAATTCTTTCTAGAATCAGAAAATACAGTGTAGTTTGATTCTAACTTTGGGTTATTGCAAAAATGTTTTTCTTTCTATGTTTTCAATCTTTTCCCTCTTTCAGCATGACTGTAATGAAACTGTTCTTTTTATTTCATATTTACTAATGGTTTGTCCTCAGCACAGAGTACCTTGAAATTTTATTTAAAGAAGCCTTCAAGGGTGCTTCACTATGCTGGAAAATTCACCCATGATTCTTTCCCTTTCATCATTCTGTCTGCATAAGTTAAATTCAGATTCTTAATTGCTTGGATATAAAATTTGTCTTCTTTATTTCTCCTTAGACCGCCCCTTCAATACAAAGGCTCTGCAATCCTCAGAGTTTCCTAGCCATTCTATTTTGGAAGCTAGGATTTCAGAATTAGAAGCTTTATTGCAAACCTTCATGGCTTGTCTTTCCAGCCATTGATTTTAAAACTTTCCATCAATCTTCAGATGTCCCGAGCATTGGTTCCCTTACAGCCAACAAATATCTCTGGGGAACAACATGGTGCCACACAAGTTGCAAGTGGGTGACAAAGTTTGGTAATGTTTGCAAAAGAGGCGCCTCGTTGGGCCCCACCACAAGCTTCACCCTCTTCGATATGGACTTTACAAGATCACTAAGTTTGTAGGAAATAATTCTTTCGAGCTCAACATTCCATCGTTCTTTGGCCTACACCTAGTTCCCAATATGGACTGACTACGACCATACTTTCCCCCATTGTTGGACACATCATACATTGCTGACCAACTGACATCAACAGATCTCAACCCAAGTTGTACCAAACATGCCATAATTGATAGGATCATGGACATTGTTGGTGGAATTATATTACACGATCACTAACGTTGTAGGAGATAATTCTTTTGAGCTAAACATTCCATCGTTCCTTGGCCTGCACCCAGTTTTCAATGTGAACCGACTATGACCATACTTTCCCCCATTGTTGGACACATCAGACATTGTTGAAGAGATGACAACAACAGATCTCAACCCAAGTTGTATCAAACATGGCATCACTGATAGGATCATGGACGTTGTTGGTGGAACTATATGTATTCTAATTCCAACATTTAATTGTCGAATCCAGGATCGTAAGACTTAGAGATGCAAGCACAAGAAATGTAGGATCAGATCCTATTGTAAACTATGCTAACAACTAACACTAGAAAGAAATAATCACTAAGGATTATCACTTGTCACTGGACTATGGGAGTCTAATTCTTATCAGGTTTTGAACCACAATCTTTCATTAACAATGTTCATGTGGTTTTAGAAATGTAGTTTATTAGGCTTTGAGAATTAAACGATTTTAATCCTATAGTACTGAAAACCCATTAAACATGTTGCAGAAAATTAAATGTCGGCGACTATAAGCAAAAGCATGTGAGGCACGTAAAGAAAACAAGGCAACGAACTACAAGAAATGTGTTAACAATATATCAAAAATAAATGCTAAGCAGGCTTGGAGATATATTGTAGGTTCTTATTCGTTGTAGGAATCTTTTATCAGTAGATGAAAATATCCAATCAATTAAATAATCTTAAACTATGAATTACATATCTATTTAATATTATGTTCTAGTACAGAACCTAGTACCAAATTAAGTACATAAAGGTTGGAATTTTAAATTTTGGATAAATACCAGATTATGGAAATTCTTAAATTGAAATTCTGAATATTAAATTGTGTTAAGAAACCAATTTAAATTTATTTAACTCTTTAAGCTTGAGAAAAATAAATTTGAATTTGATCATAAAGCATTCTACTTAACCGATCTGAAAAATAGAGCAATAAATCTAATACTAGGTGAAATACAAATCTAATGAAAAATTGAAAAGAACATCAAAATGCAATCAAATGGAATTCACTTCTTAGACCTAAAGAGAAGTACTAAGTACTAAATTGATCATGAAAGTGAATAAATTTAATTTTTATCTAACATAAATTCATTGCAAAATAAACTAAATTGTTAGATGTAAGACTAATCTACAAAATGCATGAAGCATATCAACACTTACCCACAATGAGGGGCTCTTCCTAAGAAGTTTTCTTGCTAAGAAGATGTACCACAATTCAGCAATCATCAATTCTTTATTCACTTCAAAAAACTTGGTTACAAATCAGCTCTCTAAATCTTTCCAAAAACTAATCATTGATCTCCTCTATTACAATAGTGAACAACCTATTTTCCTCTGCCATTTTAGGATTTATTTATACATAAAATCCATTAAGTATGGATAATATCCAATCCCCTAAATTCATAAAACGAATTTACAACTCGAGAGGAAAATCTCAGAACTATGTTTTTTGTGTAATTTTATACAAATTGGTGTTAAATAACTAACCATATATTATCTACCATGATGTATTTTGGGGATATGTTTCTGTGGAACCTAAATTGTTATATTTTAAAGAAAAACATCTCTTTCAATTTCCCGATTCAATTCCATGGCCTCGTAATTCGTGCCCAAAGATGGCTATTTAGATTTTTTGTCAATCTAGGTTTTGCATAAATTTTGTACAAAATTGCTTCAAAGAACTAGCTGTAACTTTCAAACCATATTGAATTTTTGGAAATGGTTTGATATGAAAGTAAACTTTTAGGATTTTCAAAAACTCATTTTCCATATTCTTGAAATTTGTCATCATATGCACGTAAATAGAGGTATAAAATGGCAGTTTCAAAACGGTTACATATTTTTGTTTGTAACTTAAATCATGTGATAGAATCCCATGTGTGAGATAAGTATATTCCAAGGATTGTACCAGCATATTAGTTCCATGTGGAACCTAATTTACCATGCTAGGTAAAATAAAAACATATTTTATAATTTTGATTTTTTCCCTCCATTCATGCAAGTGCAGAATTAAGTACTGAACTGCTGAACTGACACAGAGATAGAAATTTTCGTAGTGGAACATGCTTCTTGGCCACATAACCACATTAATAAATCGTTATTGATAAAAGCATATTAAAAACTCATTTAATCATCAAAATGACAAGAAATCATTAATAATTAACAACAAGGTAAAATGAATGCATTTAGTGAAAATTGATAATATAATAGTAACATAATATGTTGTAAAGGTATGAACATGGATTTTATATGAAAGTTTTTGATAGCAAATATGATAATATATCTAGGACCTAACATCCCCCCATTCCTAAGACTTTTCATGCCCTCATGCAAACAAAATATGGACTGGGAAGGAATGATGGATGATATAAGGTGACAATGAAGATAATGGCTAAATAAATATGGACTTGGAAACTAGAATATGCATTAATGGATTTGGAAATGGTGGTTTAAGAAAGGTGAAGAAATAGGGAGTGGTTAATCATCAAGATTCCTTAAATTTTAATGAGCTAAATAGCTTTTAAACATTTTTTTATCTCAAGTATACCTTCGGACTTGATTTGTACTACAGGTTTCAATGGAAGTTATATGAAGCTGAATGTGAGGCTGAGTAGGGCTGAGAGTCTGGAATGATCTGGAAGAGGTGGAGTTGATGAGTGCCAATCCGATATGTTGAAGTAAGATAAAGAGAATGAAATGAAGATGTTGAAAATACCCCAACAACCACTCCCCCATGTCTGAGGTTTTGCATGTCCTCGTGCAAACAAGGCGAGGTATTGAATAAGTGAGGAGGGATGATGAGATGGCTCTAGTACTAAAAGGGACCTAAAAAAGAAAAATAATGAAACTAATGAGATTAAAATTGAACAAAAATAACTCATCTTAGATTTATTAAAATGATGTTGAACTAACACGAAACATAAAAGAACTTTCAAATCACTCATTACATATGATTTCATCAATCTTTAACAATTTTATGCTCTAGAAAAAGAAATCTTTTATAAATTTAATGGACTCTCATTCTTTATTGGTTGGATGCTTTTTATGATCACAAAAATGATGGACCAATGGAAAATTAGTTATTACTAACCAAATCCCAAAGTCTTATAGTCATCTAAGTATTATAGATAAGCTTTGCAATTGATTTTTATTAAATCTCTATGATCATAGGTCCCACTTCTAAAGTAATTAAATCTTAGAAATAGTATGAAAAAAAAATGATAGAGGACTCAAGGTTACCTTAAATCCATTCTTTAACAGTAAGTTTATGGAGTTAGTTTTTACCCTTGGCTTCATTCGCACATGCTTCCTTTTTATTGTAACAATGTAGAGTAACCATCATACATGTAGATAAAAGCCTTGGTTTGGTTGACACTTATTTAGGTAGAATGCCCCATTGCCCGTGAGCATCCATATCCCCGATGGGTTTGCCTAATGGTATCACATGTCAGTACTCGCTGCTAGCAGGCATCTATAGCCGCGATGAGTTAACATCTTAAAGTTATTTTACACTGAAGTCTCTAGTATCATGTTTCCTACCATTTTTGTTTTATATTATGGATATTTCTTTTTCAATTGGTATATGTTGGAGTGACTTCCAAAATCCCCTTAAAGGCATAGGATGACACCTTTCAGAGTGACTGAGCTTACCTGCATAATGTCTTGGACTCATAAGGTACTTATAGGCACTTCAAAGGACATAGCATGATGGGTCATTTTAAAGTGAGATGGATGAGGCTAACTAAAGAATAACCAAATGACACCTAATGTCCTACTAATCATAGTTTTCATAAATTCTTTCACTTTTAATGTAGTGTTCCACTATGGACAAAGTATTCATCAACTCTCTTGTAAGTCTTAATAGATATGCTCAAAGATCATGCTTTGGTGTTATGTTTATAGTATTCAAGTTTGGTTTTCATCGGTATCATTGTATGGACCTTTTAAATTTGTTTTTATCCCCTTAGTATGCATTGGTAACTATATTTTGAGAAATTGTTTTGTATTGATAATTAGAAATATATATGAGTAAGAGTAATGAAATTCGAAACAAAGAAAAGGTATATTAGCTATGAATAGTTTGGAATTATTATTGAATTCAAATTTTATGAAAATGTTTACTTATATCATCTTTGTAAAATAACGGTCTTAAAACAAATAAAGCATGAATGCATCATTTTTAATAACTTAAGGAAAAAGGAAATATGTCATCAAATACTCCCCTAAGTGTTCCACTTGGTTGATGAAGATGTCTTTTCCACTTTGAAAATATTGTTCTAGTATTTAAGCATCCCAAATGAGCAATATCCTTGAATCTTGATTTTTCTTGCAAAATAACAAATTGGTACCAGAATTATCGATACTAGTTAGATGAAATATGGTACTAAACAATTGGTATGCAATACTAGATGATGTTGCTGTGCAATCATTTCCAACTTTACCTACAATTCCAAACATAATGGTCATAGCTTGCTTTATTGACTATAAAAACTAGAAATAAATCTAACTAAAAAGAAATAATAAGTGGGAAAGAAAAGTAATAGTTGAACCATGTTGCAGTTGGAAATAAGATTGTGTGGCAATATTCATTAAAATAATATGAAGCTGAAAGAGACCCCAATAGAATTATGCAGTGGGAACATAGATGTCACATTTAGTTGTTAACATCCCGACTTATTGATAACAAATGAGAAAGATGTTGCACTATATGTTATAACTAAACTAACTACTATATGAAAAATTTATTTATTCATTTATTATCTTATTCTTCTTGATAAAAAGAAATCTCTCTCCTCAAGTATATGAGTATTTCCAATGTAACCATGTGTGTAACAAGTATAAAAATAAATTCATACTCAAGTTTAGAATATACTCTTCAATGCATAATTGAGCATGAAGAACCACTTGTTTTAATGATGATGTCAAGAAGTAATGAAGAATGAAGGAGTAGTATGGCCTTACAATTGCTTGAAACCAACTTTCAACAAAATCAAAATGTTCCTGGTTTACCTTGTTATTTGGCTCATTTAGCATATCCTCCTTCACCGCTCCATGCAGATCTTATAGCATTAGATGATTATCCTCTTGAGTGGTTAGAGTATCTATAGATAGCCATGTTGAAAATTCTTCAACCTCAGCTTCTAATGGTTGTTCTCCATTGGATGTGGTCTATGATTCTTTAGTTTCTTCGACAATATTACAAGAGTGGAGATCTTCTTGTGATTCATGGATTTGTTTTTATTTTATCACTTCTAGAGAGGTAGATAAGTTCTTAACTGTTTTCAAGATTTGTTTTTCCTGAGAAACAGGTATCCTAACTACTACTAGAATTTGAGAGAGTTATTCCAAACTCTTGATCATCCTTGAATATTGTTTTGTTGATTGTTAATCCCTTTCATGCACATGGATTAGTGAATGGAATTATTATTAAAAATCCTAAAGAAATAAGAGGGAAACACTCGGAAACAAAGGCAAGCAAACCAATCATGTCCTTGAAGTGCCACCATGCTACAAAGACCCAGTTGTCACCAAGTTATATGTTCACACAAGTTAGGCTTCTCTTCTTTCGATGAATCAATATAAAGAAAAACACAATTGCAAAAAATAAAGAAAAATGGGACTTTGGGTCCTACCTTTAATTCTATGCATATGAAAAAGAAACTAAAAAATCAATTAGATACAATGAAACTTTGGAGTGGTTGCCTTGAGGGGGCTTGGACCTAGGTTCAAAGTTAGCTGCACTAACCAACAAAACCCTACACTATTGACCCTTTCAGCAACAACCCGCGTAATGCAGGTTGTAGTCCCATCTGAGGTAGTATTGGGGGATGCTAGACCAGGCTTCTACATCCAGAAGGATATGTGATGTGGGTTAAGGTTCTTTCTCCAGTTTTAGTTTGGATTTGACCTTTTCAAACCCTTATTCATGATACTTCGATGATTTCCAGTTAAAGAAAGTTATAAGCTTCACGTAACTACCTAATCATGCATAAAACAATATCTAACAGTTGATCTAAAATGCAGACAATTATGATTCAGTTGCGCATAAATAAAGAAAATACACAGTGCATAAAAAAAGACACAAATTTGCTTCAAATATCTTTCTATTATCTTAGATCTTGTTTTACAACCCTTCCAGACCCTGTGCACACAACTGTAGGGGCCTGCGCACTCAGTTGCGGACTTACCAAGGTCTCCGTGCACTCAGCGACAAGAGCCTTCCCCTTTTCTCAAAAACACAAAAACTTTTACAAATACACATCCCAAATCATACCATAACAAGTGATTAATTGATTGCCCTAGACTTGCTAAGACATCTCTTTATATATCCTTCACTATTACAATACTATGGTCCGCAAACCATGGGTGGATCTTAAAACAATATCAAACATAAGGGGTTTTGACCTTCCTAAAACCCCTTGACTCCTATTTGACCTGTGCTACCCATGATCTTCTCCTCAAAATGCAGAGACTTACAATATTTTAACAAAAATTGACCCAGGGGACCCCGTCCCAACATGCCCCCAACATAGTTATGTGAATCGTCCTCGAGTCACTCCACTAGTATGCTCTGGATCTTTGCTTTAAGGTTGTTGAACAAAGACTTCACTGGGTGAAGCACCTCCATGCATTTAACAACTTCCTATCATACTTCTTCCACCAACTTTTCCGTAGTTGTCCTATCTGCTTCTAAGATGATGGTTCATTGTGTTTGTTGCATGCCTTCCACGTTCTGGGAGAGATACCCTGCTTCTTCCTCCCATGGCTTCATTCATGCAGTGATGATCTACATCTTCTTCTGCAGCTCCTCAATTTTTCCTTGCAGGGAGGTCCACTCTTTCAATTAGGTGAACCGTTTCACAGGGGCTAGGATGTGTGTCGTTTCCTTTACCTCATCGTACTAGATCTTCTTATCCCAAATGGAAACTTCGATCTTCTTCACCTGTGGGTCCTCATACAGTGAATCCCATAGTTCGATATCTTCGTCAAACAGCTAGCTACACTCCTTGACTGCAACATCAATATTCTCCATGTTTGTTCTAATGGCAACCTCGTGCTTCTCTCTAATCTCTAGTGGTGTGGTGGGTTGCAACATCAATTGAAGTTCAGTAATTTGGAGCTATAAATCAAAGCGAACTCTGTCCACCTACACCTTTGTTTCCCTAAACACATATTCCAGTTGTTGCACCTTATCTTCAAAAGCATCCTACGACTGAATCTGGAGCTTGGGGCGCTCACTGCATACTCTTGAAATGGTCTGCTCTAGTTGTGCCCTTCTTGTAGCTACCTCATCATGGTCCTGGAGAGCTCTGTGCTTTTCATCTCACAATTGCTGACTAGTGATTTGTGCATCCTTGATCACCATGAGAGCACGTTTCTCTTGCACCTTAAGCTCATCTTCTACACCCTAGTGTAGCTCATGCAGTGTGGGTAGGGGGAGTGCCGCGAGGTTAATACTTATGTATTTGGGTAGTTGGGCACTCTCCCATTCTGTGGCATCATTCAAATATAAAAATAAATCAAGTAGGGGCACAACGCAGAGTTCTGAGGTGAGGACCGAATTCACTCTACCCGATGTTGTTTTCACGTGCTCACTTGATACTAGCTCGCTTGAACCACACAACCTTGAACTTGGCTTGCCTAAACTTGCAACTCTATGAGGCCCGCTTGGAACTTTGCTAAAGTGGATTGGTACTGAGCTTCAATATGGCCCTAAATTTCTTTTGTCATAGTCCAAACAGTGTCTCCAATCTCATCGAGGTCCCCCTCAGTGAGGACCATGGCCTCCACACTGGCAGTCTTGTCAGACTTGTGCTTCTTATGTGCACCTCTCACACCTTAATTTTGTCATCTTTTAAGAATAAAGGAGAACCAATGTTCTCTGGGTCTATAAAGGGGTCTTTAGTACCCTGATCCAGTTCTTCGATATGCATCTCTTCGTCGTGCTTGCCCTCTTGTTCCTGCACGATATTTTTATCCAAATAAATGGTCACCTTCTTACTTTCCTTCTGAGTTGTTTAACTGGTGCATGTTGCATCTTCGTCACTAGTCTCCATGATATATTTGACAACATCCATAGGAAGAAGCCAATCAATCAGCCACTTAACGACTAATTGTGCAATATCATCTTCGATGACCAAAAACGGCAACATCGTCCATGTCTTCATCATATCATGCCTTGCACAGATGTATACATGATGGAAACCAGCCTTAAAATCTAAAATGTGCCAATATTATTTGAATAGAGTGGGTGACAACTGTGGTTTCTAGTTAATGACCATATGCAATTCTGATTCAAACAGTACCCAAAACATATTGTTTTCAATGACGTGATCAGGGTCCTTCATTGCCCATAGCGAGATAAATTTTGTAGCCTCGCTCAAGTCTAGATCAGTCGTTAGGAACTGGGAATCCTTTGGCATCCTTCATGCTATCAATGTGATCAATAACAGTAGCCAGGCATAGTGGAACGCTTTCCCTTCCTCCCGGGCTTCATAGAAATCATCCAAGAATTCTTGGCATAGATAATTGGCCCAATTGAATTGGACCCCCTAGATACACTCCATAGCTAAGGATACCATTAGTGTCGATACTTCATCAGCACGGCACTTCCTCATTGTTTTTCCTACCAAGGTCTATGCAACAAACCACATAACTTCATCTTATATAGAGCTAGTGGTGTATCCTCACAACTTCTTCACCAACTCGAAGTCGCTCTTCATCTAATCCACGAGCTTTTTCTCCTGTGACTTCCCCACAAAAGTGTCTACGAGGTTCGTGCCCTGATATGGTAGAGCTTTGATTTTTTGGACCAACATATCATCAATTGGGATGGGTCCCCCCAGCTAGAGGCACCCATCATGAACCAGCGCCAACAACTAGCACACACAGAATGGTATTAATAATGCTTCGACTAAAATGTTGTACATACAACATGTTGAGCAACCTTGCATGCTCAATAACAGCTACCCACTTCATTGGTTCTAGCCTTGTGATGCCTGCCTCCTCATAGTAGACCGATTTCAGGTATTTACCAGGTTCTAATTGCAGAAATATTTCATGATCACCAAAATCCCAATCCTCCATCTTCAGAAATGGTACCCAGGCCAACAAGTCACCCTCAATAGGTACTTCCTCTAGCAGAAAAGGTGTCAATGCCTTGAATTTCAACGATTCAGGGACCTTAGTTACTTTGGCAATTCGTTTCCTTGGAGGTGTATACAACAAAAACTGATAGGGTTCATAGGCTATTTTTTCTTATCCATAAGACCCTTTTGTCTATGCTCAGTTGGGATTTTGTTCAGCGATTTCCAAACAAAGGTCTGCTATGGATTTTTCTACTTTGCCACGGAGGCAATAGGTTTTGGCCTTGGTGACTTGGGTATTGTACCAAGGACTGGCAGTGTTGCAGTCATGATATTTCCTACCCCTCTCTTTAGGAATTGTTGCTCATGTTCTGCCCAACTTAGGTAACCAGACATACAGTAATTCACTCCACTCTTAAAGTGCAAAAACACATAACAAATTCTCAATAAACAAAGTAGCCAAGTGTGGAGCATGGTGCAATATTTATAACTCGATTTGAATTCAAATTGTTCGTTCCCCCGTAAATATTGCTCATAAATGTTATTTTCATGGCATATCATCCCATATTTGTGCCTTAAATGCACTTCCCCAGCTCCTTTTAACGAAAAAATAGTCATCAAATCCATTGTAGTTGTTCCAACTGTCATTTTCTAGGCATGCTATGCGAAAATCCCCCATGTGGTACAACTACCTCGCTGCAGCTTAAACTGCCAGAAGCGCTAAGACTTTCTTGCATCCATGTAGTCATTGTGTAGGGGTGGGATCACCCCTATAAGCCTTCCATCAGATCCTATTAATCCTTCCCAGAAATATTTCCCCATTCAGCTTTACGAGCTAAGCTGCGCCACCACCCAAGATGTCCTTAATTATATATGGCCCCAACTAGTGCATCTAAAACTTTCCTGAAAACTTGGTAAGCTTGTTATCAAACATTAGTAGCAAATCCCCATTTTTAAAGATGTGTTGCTTGATGTGTCAATCATGCCATGCCTATTTTTGTACCTGTTAATAAAATCCAGTCAAAAAGTGGTCTTCCTACAATGCTAGCAACTGCACGATTCATTCCTCCATGATGTCGTGATCTTCCATCTCAGTTGTTGTTGTGATTCTTAGGCTGGGCATTATGTACTCCATCGGCATTACTACTTCTTGTTCGTAAATCAGTCAAAAGGGTGTTTGCCCAATTAATTTCTTATAAGTAGTCCTGTAGGCCCATAGAACCGCTAGTATGCACACATCCCAGTCATTCCTATTAACATTTCATACCTTTGTGAGGGCATTCTCCAAGATCTTATTGAAAGCTTCAACAGTGGCATTCACCTGGGGGTGATATGGCGTACTCTTTTGATGGTACATCTGGAACTCCTCTGTTAAAGCTGCAATTGTCTCATTCAAGAAGTGTGTCCCTCTGTCACTCATCATAATTTTCAGGCATTGAAACCTTGACAAAATAAACTCAAATATGAACTTCGTAACAATGTCTGTGCTACAATCCTCCACAGGTTGTGCCTCTACCCATCTGGTTAAGTATTACGTTGTTGTGATAATATAACGTGCCCTCGTATTTTTCCTTGGTGGTTGAATAGGTCCAAAAAAGTCAATCTCCCACTTCTAAAATTCTTGTAATGTGACATGTGGATTTAATGGAAGTTCATCCCTTCACGACGGTCACTTGGTCCTTTGACACACATCGCATGCAATGCAGTATTCCTTGGAATCTTTATGTACTGTTGGCCACCATAGTCCTACCCATTGGATCTTCTGTGCAGTATCCTTACCTGCATAGTGTCCCTCAATGACACCACCATGGGATTTTGCTAGAATACTGTGTCTTTCCTATTCAGGTACATATCGACATAGTACTTCATCGAACCCCATCTTATATAGTTTTCCTACAATCACAAAAAAATCGGCAACCCTGACAACTAGTTCCTTATTTTTTTGTGTGTATAACCCTCAGCAGCTACGCCAGTAGATGAAAACTGAATGATGTATGCAAAATGTATGTACGTAACTCTAACAGCAAAGAGTTGCACGTTAGGTAATCATGCCTCGACATTTGTAGGCTCTTCGCCATTTTCGATCCACGACAGTTTGTTTAGTCTAGCATTCAATCTCTCGGGATTCACTATGACTTCAAAATCATATTCTTGGAAAAGGAGCAACCACCTACAGATTTCTCCCCCAACACAGGGTTATTGACCAGGTACCTCAAAGTAGAATGGTCCGTGTACATCTTAAAGTGTGCACCTAGTAGATAATGCCTAAACTTCTAGAATGTATAAACCATGGCCAAACCTTCATGCTCTATGGTTGAGTAGTTCCTTTCAGTCTTAGATATATTTTTACTGGTGAATGCAGTCGAGTGATCGATTTCCCCTACCCCTAGTTGTGTTAAGATGACTCCCAACGCTATACAAGACGCATCCACATGCACCTGAAATTCCTTCTTCAAATCGGGGAATACTAGGATTGGCACCATAACCATCTTCTCCTTCATAGTATCCAAGATTTAATGGAAATCGTCATCCGAAAAAAACATAACATCCTTCTTTAACAACTTCTCCATGGGCGCAGTGATCTACGTATAGGCCTTAATAAACTTCCTATAATACCTAGTATGACCCAATGTCGTGTGTAGCTACTTTACATTCCTAGGGGGATCCAAATTGATAATGACAATGATCATAGTAGGGTCTACCATCAATCCCTGCTTGTAGACAACGTGGCCTAACAATATTCTATAAGGTACACAGAAAATGCATTTATTCAAGTTTAGAGAGATCTAGTACTTCCTACAAGTATCTAACATCAAGCGCACACTAGAAACATCCTTCTTGACCAACCCGAACACTATCCAATCGTCAAATTAGACCTCCAAAAACTTATGAAAGAACTCCTTGAGTGCCACAACAACCACCCTAGAGAAAATTTCAGGGGAATTTTTGAGTCTGAAGATTATAATTGTATACTAGAACGACCACCATTTTGTAGTGAAGGTAGTCTTTCTTTGATCCTCTCGCATGATCTTAATTTGGTGGTATCCCGAGAATTCATCCATAAATGAGTAAGCTTCTTATCTTCCAACATTCTCGAGAACTTCATTTGTAAGAGACATAGGGAATGGATCATGGACTCATGCATCATTTAGCTTCCACAGATCTACGCAAATTCTGATATTGCCCTTTGTTTTCTTCTCTTGGACCACCATAGGACTTACCCACTTAGATTCCTCTACAGGCTCGATTATTCCAACTATGAGCATTTTATTGAGTTCCTCTCGTACCTTTTCTTTGTATTTCGATATGGGGACTTCTTAATGAGCTTCGCATCATGTTTTAAATTGATCTTCATTACCCCCAAATCTCCTACTATCCCCTTCAAGTCAAAAAACTTGGTAGGAAATAAGTCATGATATTCATGTAGCAATCCAGCTACCTTATCCAATGTATCTTCATCCCAATAGTCACCAATGTTCATGAATTTTGGTTCTACCTTTGAGCCAATGTTTACCTACTTTGTGTAGACTGGTTGTGAAATATAAGGGATCTCTGCACTAGGTCCCTCAACTTCGCGTTGTCCTTATGATTCAGGGTTATTAATATTCCTCGAATCATTATCAGCTTCTTCCATTGTAACATTCTAAAGCATGTTGTAGCTATGTACTCCAGTCAGGTTGTACCCACATGATAGGTTCGACAGGTTGCCTTAATCTCTTGAAGTGCTTCGTCAATGCATACGAGCCCATCTTCAAAACTGAACTCGAGAAAGAAACTTTCTTGCATCTCATTCCAGTCATTGGTATCGTGTCACAACTCAACTTCTAAATACTATTTCTTTGCGATAACATCCAGGGTATGAACAAAGATATGCACCCACTCAGGTTGAGGTATTTCACTCCATGCCTTAGTCCACTATGCCAGATGTTCACACGGATCATTCTTCCCTATGTATTTTTCAGTTGGTCGGGTGTTCACATCGACTAATCTTAATCGCATCATTTGATGATATTCCTTCCAATCAACAAAATTATCCCTATGCATACCCCACCATCTTGCAGGCGTAGCTCTTAATGCTAGGTCTAAGGCCGAAAACCGATATTCCTTTGGCACATCCCTTTCAAATTGTTCAAGAAATATATTGACATCACCCGAACCATCATAATAGGGTAGGTTATGTATGTTAGTAGATACAAAATGTAACGATTTTATAAGCTGATTACATTGTAGCGTAGAGACCTCATGCAACTAATTCTGGTAGTTTTCTAACTCTTCATCTAAGTCTGATTGGTAGGAGTAGTCCTTCTCCTAGCTAATCCTTCCATCTACACTAGGATTGATCAAATCTTCGTTCCATGTAGTTAACTTATAGATGTGCTCAATGTCATCATCTTCATAATAGTCACGATTCAATTATGTGTATCGTGAACCTTTAGATGGATCCAATGAGACAATTATTCGAAGTTCATTCTTCTCAAATACCATGCTTAGCTTCTTTAAGTTGATGATTGCATTCATGTCAAAATCTCAATCAATCCTGAGCAACACTAGGTATGGATTACTATCATCAACGAGATCTCAATAACTTTGAAATTAGCCACTGCTCTTGCTCCTTCAATATCTACGGTTACTCCATGCAGGCACCCCATTGGAATTATCTTCTGTTGATTCACCATGTGCAGCTAAATTCATGACCATTTCAACTTAGGCTTTCCCATATGTTTTCAAGTCTTCTTTGGCAGTACATTAGCATTGGAGCCCAAGCCTAGGATTATCTGATCCATTTTGAAATCATCGATTTGTGCAGTCAGTCACATCTCCTTTCTAGTTAACGGCTTATCCTTACTAACAGAGTTATCTATTAGCTCTTGTAGTCCTTCTACTACCTTTTGATCCAGTAGTAGCTTCATATAGGTTTGTAGAAACGATTTCAACATTATAGGATCTAACTCTTGGGCTGCAGTAGCATGTTCAAGCTTCTCCTTTCGCGAGGCTATCAGCATTGGGTTCTAAGATTTAGAAGCACCTGGACTCAGAAAATTCTTTCTTGCCTCCATGAATGTCTCTTTTTCCTTACGTAAATCAAACCCAGTGTTCTTCTCACCAACATTTCAGAACCATGACTTTGATTCTGGCTGTTTGCCTTCAACCTTGCCTTCACCAGTGGCTACATGCTTCATGTGACTATGTTGACACTGGGATCATCTTTGTGTGGATCAGATCTCATCATTTTTATATTCTGCATTGGCTGCTGGGTATTCTTCTCCTGCATCTTCACTATTAATATTGGGCAATCTTCTATAACATGATGAAATTGACGACAGTACTGACATGAGGGGTGCATTGGATTCTGACAGTCACGTAAAGTGTTTTATTTCTCCATAATTGTAACAAATTATCTGGCCCTGACCTCTTCCATCTCCTCCTCCTCCTCCTTCTCTTCCTCATCCTTGAAATCTTCCTCAAGCTGTAGATGAGCCTTAGTCATTCTGCATGTAGCTTTCAACCTGCATCCTATACAACAGAGTTCTATCCATCATTAGTTCATAGCTTTGACAATTCCTCTCATCATGACCAACTGATTTATAAAAGTTACAATTTTTTTTTCGAGACTGTATAAACTTCTGTAATAATGAGAAATTCTTGGTTGAATGTTGTCCTGAAACGTGGCAAATATTGCACCAGTGCGTGATCCAGTGGAAGATTCTAGATTTAGTGGGTTAGGACCTGCCGCATCTATATAATCCTGGAATACAAGGCATTCATCCTTATGATGGCCTTCAACATTGCATTTTGTGCACCAAACTTTAGAGTGTGTCTCTGTCTTGGCCTCTTTTCCCTTCTTCAGGTCCTGCAACTCCATATGCAGGATTGCTAGTTATGCTTGGATGTACTAAACTCCTACATATATATTTTGGATCAATGAAGCTTCTAGCTTCATCGTGATTTCAAGTGCTTCAGCTTGTGACCCACTATTCTACTGGGATAACAATAATCTTAAGTGAGGTAATAGAAAAGCTATGTACTAGTCCTTATGTTGTTCATCCGAGATCTGAAGTTTAGCCTGACTTAGTAAACACTTCAGTTAGTGATCGATATCCCATGCATATTCATTAACCTTTTTCTTAATCTCCTTGATCTCAGTCACACATTGAGCTTTCAACTTCGGCTTCGTAAATTTCATGTTCAGTGCATCCTTCATATTAGTCAATGAAGCATTCGGGTGAGTCATGGTGTATTTGATGTAACAGGTGAGAACTATCTCCTACATCATTGTAACCAAATGCACTTTCTTTATATCATCATCATTGATCTACTATGATTTCCACACAGCTTCTGTGACTAGCCAAAACTGTTTAGGGTCCTCTGATCCCTGACCCTTTAATACAGGCATTTTTATTGTATTTGCCATATTGAATAATAGAGGTGGAGGTGGAGGTGGAGGTGTAGGTGTATGAGGTGGAGGCGAATGTGGAGGTGGAGTGGTTGGATGTTGAATTTGAGAAGGACCCTGATCTACAGTTTGTGTCGCACCTCTAGGCATACTAGGGCTACTTCGTTCTTCTTCACTTTTAGACGCTCCTAATAAGGGATTGTATTCACTTTTGACAAATTTGTCTTGATCTACTCTGAAGCACTTTCCACTTCGTGTAGATCTAGCTGGACCCCTTTTAAACATTAAGGTAAAGGCATAACGTTTTTTCGAACAACAACATTTTAATCCAATTTTTTAGCGATTTCAAGTACTTACCTCTAGGACCCTTGAATAATCGTCGTTCAGCTTCACTATAAGACACATATGTCTCTATTACAAATTCAATGATGAAACTACCCAAGATACTATCAATCCAATAATCAATAGCCCTCAGAACCTTATAATCAGATCTTTCAAGGTGTTTGACGAGTTCTAGAGTCCACACAATAGGATCTTCACAGTTATGAGTACATTCGTTATCTACTAATTTGGGCAGCCACTCATACAACTCATAAGGGAACAATGAAAAGAAAACTTTGTGCACTTCTATGTAAAGATACCTTTGTAACCACTTTTCGTTTCATAAACATGGGTTCCTATTCTCCTGGCTTGCAAACTCATGCAACTTCTGATCTATCCACTTTTTTATTTCCTTCTTAGTCAGTATTCACTTATGCCACATCACAAATCCTTCAGATAGATCCTAGTCACAATCTCGGCAACGGAACAATTTGTTGGCTTGAGGGGGCTTGGACCCATGTTCAGAGTGAGCTGCGTTAACCAAAAAAACCCTACACTATCATCCCTTTCGGAAAAAACCTACATAGCACAGGTTGCATTCTCACCTGAGGCAGTATTGGGGGATGCTAGAACCAGGCTTCTACATCCAGAAGGCTATGCGATTTGGGTTAAGGTTCTTTCTGCAACTTAAGTTCAGATGTGACCTTTTTGAACCCTTATTCATGAGACTTAGATGATTTCTAGTTAAAGAAATTTATAAGCTTCGCATAAATACCTAATCATGCATAAAATAATATCTAATAGTTGGTCAAGATCTTCATGGAGTAATCAAGATAAAATACAAACAATTATCATTATGTTGCACGTAAATACAGAAAATACATAGTGCATAAAAATAAACACACGTTTGATTCAAATATATTTCTATTATCTCAAACCTTCTTTTACAACCCTTCTATATCCTATTGATCTGTTATTGAATCTTATTTTTGTTGTGCTAATGTCAACTTCAGAATTAAAAACAATTGCTTATCATTTGCTTCATGTTCATAGGTTTCCTTTATGGCGTTCGTGAATGAACAGGTAAATTTTGTCAAGTTTTATGTCAAATTCATGAGAAAAATAGCATATAAGTAAATTGTTGAATAGAAGAAATCAAATATACATAAAACCATAAAATTGAACACTTAACATAGTGTTTTGATGAAGGATTTCACCCCTCCTGGGCTACATATCCTTGGTCCAGCTTCCATGGCTTGGGCCTCAGTATTAGCTCAAAATGGAAAAAAAAAAGTGTTGTTTACAATGCTCCTCTACTCCTAAAACCTACTTCAATGTGCTCAAAACACCAAAATCATCTAGGAATGACTTTTTCTGAGCCCAATTTGGTCGAAAATTGCAAAAGTTATGGCCAAAACAGTTTCCCCTAGGAAAACTCCACTAAAGCTAGAGAAAATCCAGTTAACTCCGCTAAATTTGGAGTTTGCACCGAATTTAGGGGACTGCCAAAAATTTTGCCAACTTAACTGCACTTTAATTAGCAATAAGCTTGGATTAATTAATCACTAATCTACAGTTAGCGTGTTAATGGTGCATGGTTATGATTAGCGTTGACTCTGGTTATGTGTGATGTGGCCACATGCCAAGGTGACCGCGAAGTTTACCTCCAAAATCCAACGTCTAACATAACAAATAGAACTTGCACCCATACATTGTTAAGAACCAAAGGTGTGGTGTAGTGGTTATGTGTTAGGCTTGTGTAGTGCAGGTCACGGGTTCGACTCCTCGGCTTGCCATAATACATTTTGTCATTGCGTGCCGATGGATAGTCCATAGGGGATGGACACGTGGTGGCCTCCAGGCATGCTAAACATGCTCTCCTTGAAATCAATCAAAGGAGGCACAAACAATCTCAAATTCTCAACATTAACAAAAAAGTATATTGGCATATAAGGAGGCAAATCTAGGCTTAAATGCATTGTTACCAATATTTTTCAGAGTTTAAAAAGTGTGATAATGAATTGGCTTCAACTTTTTACCTTCCCCTTGGAGTCTCTCTTTGCTAATATATAACCAAACTTTGTCTCCAACTTGAAATTTATGGTCAACACGGTGTTTGTTATGCCTTTCCTTGTAGCTTCTTTGACTTTTTTCAAGTTGTTCTTGCACTGTGTGATGTATCAACTGAATTTTCCCAATGAACTTCCTTGCCTTATCGATGTCACTATAACCATCTATGGTGACATATTTCTCAAATGAAGTCCAATGGTGATCTTGGAAAGTACCCAAAACATGCCTCAAATGGCGATGTGTTTGTGGAAGAATTATTTTCCCTATTGTATGCATGTTGTATGTAATCCAATTGTTCATCCCACAACTTGGGATGTTTGTTGCTATATCCTCTAATAATATGAATGAATATCCTATTGACCATATTGGTTTGTCCATATGTTTGTAGATGAAAGGCTCTACTCTTCTTCAACTTAGTATCCATGATGTCCCACAAATTTGAACAAAAATTCCCAATAAATCGAGAATCTTGATCACTTACAATGGAAGTAGGAAGACCAAAATGAACCCAAATATTTTGAAACAAAATATGAGTTGTTTGTTCAACTATAATTTTCTTTTTACATGGTGTTAGAATACACATCTTATTTAACCTGTCTACAACTACATACAAGTAATCATGACCTTTCCTTGACAATGGAAGACCTCCTACAAAATCCATTGAGATACTCTCCCATGGACGTGAAGGTACCGGAAGTGGAGTGTACAATCCTAGTTTCCTACTACTAGGATTACTTATTGCACACAAATAACATCCCCTAATGAAGCAAGATACATTATCAAACATGTGTGGCCAATAACAATGCCTTTGGAGTTTCACTACTATCTTGCCTACACAAACGTGTCTAGCAATCAACGAAGTGTGTGCCTCCCTTATTATATTGTTTCTTTTTCCCTGTGGAATACATAACTTGCCCAAGCGATACAAAAAATTGTTATGTACATGGTAATCTATCTCTTCAATTTGGTTTCCTTGACTCAAACTTGCATACACATCTTGGTAGTCATTATCATATGCATATTGCTCAATTTAACTTTCATGTAAAACATAATTGTGCTTGAGTATAATAGATGAATTTACAATAAACCTAGAAAGCATATCAATGACCTTATTGTAGATTCTCTTTTTGTACTTGATAACCAAATGAAATTGTTGTAGAAAACCCATCCATCTAAAGTGTTGTGATTGCTATAACTTTGACTGTGACTGTAAGTACTGCAATGGTTGATGATCAGTATGGATAATGGTCTCCTTCCCCATCAAGTAATGTTTCCATTTTTTAACACTTTATACCAATGCATAAAGTTCTTTTTCATAAGTGGGATAGTTAGTTACAACACCATTAAAAATTTCATAATGAATTGAAATGGGCTTACCATGCTGCATAATAATTGCTCCCATGCCATAATCACTAGCATCCGTTTGAATCTCAAATGGTTGTCTAAGATCCAAAAGAGCCAATATTGGTGTTGAGCTGATCTTTTGTTTTAAAGCATCAATTTTTTTTGTACATCTCCCCAATGGAAGACTTTCTTGACACTAGTCAATGCATGTAGTGGAGCTGCAATGGAAGAAAAATTAGCAAAAATTTCCTCCAATATTGTGCTGCCCCTAGAAATATTCTTACCTATGTAACTATATTGGGCTTGGGTCAATTCACAATGACCTCAACCTTAGAGGGTTCTATATTCATCTCACCTCCTCCAACAATGTGTCCCAAATACACTAGAGAAGTCTTGCCAAATTCACACTTTGACATCTTTAAAAAAAATTGTTCTTTTCTCAAGACACCAAGTACTTTGTTCACATGCATGATATGTTCAACTCTGGATTTTCTATATATGAGAATATTATCTAAGTAAGCAATGACAAAATCATCTATAAATGGTCTCAATACATCATTCATAACTCTAATGAATGTAGCTAGAGCATTTGTAAGGACTAAAGGCATAAAAAGCCACTCAAACAGTCCTTGTTTAGTTTTAAATGCAATTTTCCAAATGTTCTCTTAAGCTATTCTAACTTGATGATAACCACTTCGTAAGTATAACTTAGTGAAATACTTTTCATACCTCAATTTATCAAGAAAATCATCAATTATTGGGTGTGGATAACAATTATTTACTGTTATCTTATTCAGTGCACGAAAATCCACACACATGCGCCAAGGTCCATCCTTCTTTGGCACAAAAACAATTGGTGAAACACATGGGGAAGTAGATGGGCATATGATACCTTTATTCAACAATTCTTTAATATGCTTCTTGATTTCCATGCTCTCCATGATCGACATGTGATACATGCCAATGTTTGGAAGTGGAACATCCTATTACAGTTATATCTCATGCTAAATTCCCCTATTGGGAGGTAAGCCCTTTGGTTCCTAAAACATCTTGCCATGCTTTCTTACCACATCAAACAAATCAGGTTTTAACTTATTATCACAACCTTTTAAAAGTTCATAATCTATATCATTCTTTTTCTTGATCATGAGATGAACAAAATTGTTACTTGCATTTACTAGTCTCTTCATCTGCCCTGCATTAACCAAATAAATTTTAAACTTTTTGTGATGGGCTCTCACAATATACTCCACTCCATCCTTGAGAAATAGATATTTATTTTCATGGCGATAAAATACTACTTTCCTATCATACAAATATGGGCTCCCCATAATAATTCCTGAGATGCCAAGTAGAACTACATCTAACTCAACTTCATCAATGAATTTTTCAGTAATGGAAAACCTGAATAAGCATTTCCTTGTAACCTGTAAATTTTCATTATTGACTATCCAACCCAAGGGATATGGCTTATGATGAGGTATAGTTTCAAGGTTAAGATTTTTGACCAATTATTCTGAAATTAAGTTCGATTGTGACCCAATATCAAATAATGCATCAATCTTTGTACGGTTTGAAATTACGCTTACATGGAACAACTCTATCCTTGATTATTCATTTCGAGTGTTGTTGTGACTATGTGAGGAACTAGTGCTTGCTATCGCTTCTTTTCCCTTTGTGACCATGGCTGAAATCTTGGTCTCATCACCAAAATTGGATCCAAGATCATGTTGTGTGGTAGCGGTTGTATTTTGTTTCCCCTTATTGTTTGGTTTCTTAGGCCTTAGTTCGAGATGTAGTTTGCAACAATGGGTGTCATCATGCCCTACTTTGGAACAATGTTTGCGTATATTTTCCCCCCTTCTTTCTTTACACTTGCATTCTTGTTTCCTTTCCATTTTCCACCATTCTCTTTATCCTTACCCTTGAATGGATTCTTCTTACTACCCTCTTCCTAAATGTTCTTTCCTCTTGCTTCAAGGTGTGTGGCTTGCACACATACCTCATCTAAATTGCTTGTATTAAACATAAGGATAGTGTGTTTTAAGTAGGAATGTAAACCCCCAATATATTTCAAGAGAATATCTTTGGAATTCAAGTTTACTCCTAACAACAAAGCCCTTTTCCTAAACTCCTGGGTATCATCTTGAATTGTTTGGCCCTTGAGTTTCTAAAATTTTGCCAACTCATAATGGATTTTTTCATATAGGCTAAAGGACAAAATTGTAATTTAATTGAAGAAACAAATTCAACCCAAGAAATAGATATCTTACCATGAATTCGTATTTCCTCTTGAGTCTTTGCTTCCCATAAAACTAGTGTTGCTCCTTCTAGCCTCAGTGAAGCCAACTGGATCTTTATGTCATCTTCTTGAAGGTTCTGAATTCCACAATAAACCTCCAATTGTTGAATCCAATTTTCTAACTTTTCTGCATTTACCTCACCATTGTACATGGGAAGTTCAAACTTAATGTCCAATTTGAGTAAGGGAGTTTTTTCTTTTGGGGATTTTGAATGAGTATGAACAGTTTTTATGGTGGAAGTGGAAGATGATGATGTTTGTGATGATGAGGATGATGAAGATGATGATGAATATGATGAATATGGTGGCGATGGAGAAGGATTTCCTCCATTACCCTTTGAATCCTTCTTTTCATCTCTTTTATTTTCTAAGATTCCCTCTCCATGTGGGGAATTAGAACTCTCTATAGCCATTCTAGTATTCCTCTCTTCATAGAGGAATCTAACCATGTCAGTTAAATCATAGAAATATTTCTTGAATGTTACCTCTTCTGAAAGACCTTCAGTCTCTCTTACTCTAGGCATGATGGCTTTGGATTCAAGCTCAACTTTTGGTACTGCTTGTACCTCCTCAATCTCAATTGAAGGTAAAACTTGAGGTGCTTCAATTATAGCTGGGATTGAAACTTTGGGTGGAGATTGTGGCCTTGTGGTTCTCCTTCTTCTGAGAATTACCTTAGAATTCGCAACCAATAGTTTCCCTTCTCCTCTATGCAACTTTAACCTTGTAAGAATCACAAATTTGCAACCATTAAAACCCTGCTTTCACAAACTCAAGCAATCTAGAAAATAACCTTTTCTCTAATACCAACTTGATATGTTGTTGAATTTTAGTTTTGTTGTGCTAATTTCAACTTCAGAATTAAAAACAATTGCTTATCATTTGCTTCATGTGCATAGATTTCCTTTATGGTGTTTATGAATGAACGGGTAAATTTTGTCAAGTTTTATGTCACATTCATGAGAAAATAGCATGTAAGTAAAGTGTTGAACAACAACAATCAAATATATAGAAAACCACCAAATTGAGCACTTAACATAGTGTTTTGATGAAGGAGTTCACCCCTCCTGGGCTACATCTCCTTGGTCCAACTTCCATGGCTTGGGCCTCTGTATTAGCTCAAAATGGAAAAAAAATGTTGTTTATAATACTCTACTTCTGATGAAACCTACTTCAATGTGCCAAGAACACTAAAACCAGTTAGGAATGACTTTTTCTGAGCCCAATTTGATCAAAAATTGCAAAAGTTATGGCCGAAATAGTTCCCCCTAGGAAAACTCCACTAAAACTGGAGAAACTTGAGTTAACTCCACTAAATTTGGAGTTAGCACTGAATTTATGGGACTGCCAAAAATGTTGCAAACTTAACTTCGCTTTAATTAATGATGAGATAGAATTAATTAAGCACTAATCTGTAGTTATTGCGTTAATGGTGCGTGGTTATGGTTAGCACTGGCTTAGGTTATGCGTGGTGTGGTCACATGCCAAGGTTACTGCTAACGTTTACCTCCAAACTCCAATGGCTAACATAAAAAATAGAACTTACACCCATACATTGTTATGCGTTGGGCTTGTGCAGTGCAGGTCACGGGTTCAACTCCTCGACCTAGTCCGTTGGGGAGGGACACAAGGCAGCCTCCAGGCTTGCCACATGTCTCCTCTTCATTGGTCCTTCCTCCAACCAATAAAATCAAGCCAACTCACCAACTATCAACCAACCAAATTACTCCACTTGGCAATACCTTACTATCCATTGACTAACCCGTTGACCTACCCAGTCACCTGCCACGTCAACAATATGGACTACTGACTGTGCAGTGACTGTAATTTTTTTTTTTTAAATTCCTTTGTTTGGCAAAGTGGAAAGAACATCATATCTTCCTCATACAAGCTATGTTTTGAGTGAAATGAGTTGAGTTGGGATCGTATTACCGAGATAGATGTGGTCAGTCATTTTTTGAGCGATTCTGAGCACTTTGATTTTTGAGCTAAATACTAATCACCTGCGCACACACCTGAAGGGCCTCGCACACTCAGCTACAGGATCCTTCACCTTCACCTAAAAATGCATAAATATTTACAAACCCCAAATCATATCATAACAAGTGATTAATTGATTTCCTTAGACTTGCTAAGACATCTCTTTATATATCCTTCACTATTATAATACCATGGTTTGCAAACCATGAGCGGATCACAAAATAATATCAAACATAAGGCGTTTTGACCTTCCTAAAACCCCTTGACTCCTATTTGAACTACGCTAATCATGCTTCGCTCCTCAAAATGCGGAGACTTACAATATTTTAATAAAATTTGACCCAAGGGACCCTATCCCAACAAGAGTGACCCCACCATAGTGGACATGTGGCTCTTCAATCACATCTTACTATGTTTCTCCACCCTCTAGTTTCCTTGCAACTAAGATCAAACAGAAAACTTGTGAAAGAAACTATGAAATAATCCCTTTAGCACTGATCCAAAAATGGGGCTCTTAGGCTTCTTGGCTAGCTTACAAGAACCTCTCCCACTTCCAAAGCTTGAAATTTTCCCAAGTCTATTTGATTAACCAATGTGGAATTAAGAAATGCTTTTAAGTGTAGGCATGTGCTTGTTTTTATTGTTGGCTATTATGTGCTTTAAAATATGTTGTGCATGTTGATATTTAAATGTGCTTGAACATATACATAAATGCATATAACAGTGAATAAGGCAGCAGTAAAAACAGACACATAAGACAACAAATTAATTTTGAGTTCACCCACAACTCTTGGGATACATCTTCGTAAGCTCTAGTTAATTCAACTAGGCTCTCTGGGATTATGGTGTAAGTCTTTTACAAGTCTTTGACTCAACTCCTATTGTTCTGTACAAAAAAAATGGGTTCATATACCATTTTATCTCTTCTGACTCTTGAAGCTATGGATTTTGGCTCTTGGCTCTTGGCTCTGGCTCTTTGGCTCTTAGTTATAGCTCTTGGCTCTGACTTTGGCTCTTTGGCTCTGGTTCTGGCTCTTGGCTCTAACTCTTGGCTCTTTGGCTTGAGCTCTTGGCTCTTTGGCTCTCCTGCTCTGGCTTCTTTTTGCCTTCTACAACCTTCACACTCTCTGGCCTTTCACTTGAACTTCAAGTGACCCCAAAGGCTACCTCAGCTGATTTTCGCTTCAATGTTGCTATTACTTTCAACATTCAGCAACAAACAACAACTTGGACACCAACAATAACTCAACAGCCCTCATTCTTTTGACATTCATGGCTTAAAAGCCAAAACACACTGCCTATTGGTTCTCCCTTTTAGGCTCTGCAACTTCCGACCATGTTTGCTCGAAGCCTTCCCATGTTCAATAATCATTGTATAATGCCCTTTAGGCAGGCGGCCACCTATGTCTACCACAAATGAGGGAAATCAGTGCTTGAAATCATTAGTAACAGTCGTTCTTTGTTTACATAGAGAACGTTGTGAAAACACGGGAAATCCGCATAAAACACAATATATCGAACTTGAAACATTCATAATCCCGCTTTATAGCGCCACCGAGTCTGCCTAGGGATCACCATCGCATATCACAATTGGCCTGCTCCTTGGTTTTCCCTTTGTATTTAAAATACATTGAAAATAGTGAAAATTAACGTAAAATGGCTTTGGGTGGATCTAAAATCATATATTTCCATTCCAAAACCCTTTCAGGTCCAGTTTACATCGCATATCACTTCCCCTTTGTATTTTCGTTAAACAACGAAATATATGTAAATACATTGAAAAGTGGCATTGGGCAGATCTCAGGATCCATACAATATGGTTGATAATTTTATCAGGTCCGATTTATCGGATCGCTCGTATATATATGTGTGTGTGTGTGTGGCCTCGCTCCATTGTAACGCGTCAATGCGATGTGACAAGTCGCAATCACAAATCACTCATGCCTGAGGCCTCTTCATTTAACAAGGTCTATGTCAGCCAATTGCGATCCGCCAATATTGGCGATCGCACATCAGCAAGTCACTGTGCCTGTGGGTAAGTTCTTTTCCTTTGGATTTAAACGATGTGATATTTTGGCAATCTCATGTCACGATGCCTTAAGACCTGAGGTCCCTCCTTTATATAACCATCCGCCGATGCGATATATCCTCTTTGACCAATCAAACAGGGCCACGTGGGCCAATCTCAGCCTGCCATGTGTCAGCTGTGGATTGGCCCGTGAGCCTATAATCAAAATTCTCAATATAGTTCGCATTTTAATGAAATTGCCTCCTTTTCTAAGGACATTGGGCAATTTTCATTTTACAATAACTCCTTCATCCAGAGTCTGTTTTTTCCCATTGAAATTGTGTTGGATTCCCAATGAGGAGATCTCTGCAATGAGACTATCTCCAAGAGTAGCCTACGGTTTCCATTTTCCTCTCATTTACAAAGGATTTGTGCCATTTGGCACCTTTCACCTCTTGCATGAAGTCTTTTAGACTTAGAGGTTTATCCATGATCCATTTTTGGATCATGCTTTCCCACTAAAAGAACTTTTGGTCTCCAAAAGACTGATATACTGATCTAAATAGTAAATGAGAGTGACTTAACCTCTTCTTTCAGCCTCCCTACAGTTGCCTTTGCATAGTGCCTCTGAACCAAAGTTTTTGACCACTTCCCTTCTTTGGATGGGCTAGTCTTCCGGAGAAGAACTATCTTCCTCCTTGCCTTTCTATAGAACTTCTACTGAAATGGTCATAGAAGGCAGTTTGAGCTTCTTTTCCTTGATCATTGATACAAGGTGGCTCAACAAATGTGAAGTACAGCTGCTCCACAAAACATTCATTTGTACTTGTTTGACAAGCTGCCAACAACAACAGGCATACAAACAACATCTGGATGGACTAAACTCCTGCTTCAACAAAAGAAGTAAATTTTCACAACTTGTGAACACCTCCATCTCTTATATCTGCATACAAATGATGGACTAGATAACAAGCCCACAAAACATGCCTTTACACAAATGACCCTTCAAATCAAGCATGTAGAAAAATACCATTGGGACTCTTTTTCCAAAAGATGAAACTTTCATCATTGTCTCCATTTGGAGACCAAGTTAACTTCTTTAAAGTCAACATGGCATCACATGCAATGCATGCATTTCCTCCCTCAACTTTCACTTAAGCACAATGTACTTTCAAAGCTGAAATGAAATATAATGTAGATGCATGAATAGACATCCAATCTTAATCAAATAAGAACTCTAATTGTTCCTTACCAATCCCTTCCAAAGGTACTACCTCTGCTTACACATCAGCATGATCATGTGAATCATTTTGAGACACATCATTCATGGAATCTTCACTTCCATTTTTTCCATCTTCTCTTTCCACTTTCTTCAGCTTTGGTGGAATCATCGTTGGATTCAGTGTCCAACATTTTGCAGCAAGATGTCCTTGCTTATGGAAGTAAGTGCACTTCATGTGCATCCTCTTGATAGCATGATTTTCCTTGTCCAATGGACCTTTGGCTACTTGCTTCTTTTCCTTCTTCTACTTACTGTATGCGGCCATTCTCTTCCAACATCTAGAAACATCATGGTTATCCAAACCACAAAATGAACATGAAACTCTTTTCCCATACATAGGTGGAAATTCATCATGCTTTGAAAAATCAAAAGGAATGTGTTTAGAACCAGATTTATACATGCCTCTTTCACCTTTATTGCCTTCATGAGGAGGTGAAGCAAATGAAGAAGTGGCTCCCTTTGGAACACCATCAAACTCTTCACGGTTGTTAGAGTCTCCCCAACTCTCTGGTTCAAGTGTGTGCTTATGAACACCTACATCCTGCAATTGATGTTTCAAGCTATCACATTCCTCTTGAATACAACCTTCACACTTTTGAGGTAGAGGACATGAAATGAAACTCCTTCTTGGGACTGTTTCAATGGCTTTCATGGCAGCTTTGGAATTCTCTCCATAAGACCATCCATAGCCAAGACCCAAATATTTAGGCTTTTCCTCAACCATTATTGGTTCAAAAATACCTTGTGCATGCTTTCCCAAGCCCTTTCCTTCATAGCACATCTTGGACATTAGCTTGGAACCTATGCCTTTAGTATGTTTCTCAAAAGAACCAATACAAGCATTCTTAGAAGAATTTAAAGACAAACTGGAATTGGTTACCTCTTCTTCAAGCTAGTACTTGAATAAGAATTCTTGGGCAAAAAACATCTATGTTTCCAACTCATGCATCCTTTTCAAGTTCATATTTGCAATATGAAGTTGCCTCTCCATTTCCTGCAATTTGTCAGCAAGCAACTGCTTCTCTTCCTTCATGGAATTCATCTACTTTCTAAGCATGCTTCTCTTCCTTCCATCCTCATACATTTCTCTCACCATATCCATCATGTTGGAAAATTATTGCCTCATGTCTTCATCAAGGAATCTTGTGAAGAATGCAGAGTTTGAGGACCCACTTGTAGAAGTTGTCATTATGCGAATGAAAAAAAAAACTTCAACAAGATAAATAAAGAGCTTATTTAAGCAACCTCTTGTAACAAACCTCTTGTGCTTTGGATTGCCTTGAGGTCCTTTGGAATAGAAGAACACCTTCAACTCTTCTTCCTTATACAAACTCAGCAAATAGTCAGTTTGCAAACAAGCATACAATCAGCCTCTTGTTGTTCAAACACCTTTCAGACAAGCATCCTTTGCTTTGTCAATGAAGCATTCTGATATAACCTTCTTTGAAGGCGAGGTTAATCAATCTTAAGCTCTAATACCACCTGATCTAAAAATGGGGCTCTTAGGCTTCTTTTCTAGCCTACAAGAACCTCTCCCGCTTCCAAAGCTTGAAATTTTCCCAAGTCTATTTGATTAACCAATGTGGAATTAAGAAATGCTTTAAAGTGTAGGCATATGCTTGTTTTTATTGTTGGTTGTTATGTGCTTTAAAATCTGATATGCATGCTGATATTTAAATGTGCTTGAACATATACCTAAATGCATATAACAATGAATAAGGCAGCAGTAAAAATAGACACATAAGACAGAAATTAATTTTGAGTTCACCCACAACTCTTAGGCTACATCTCTGTGAGCTCTAGATAATTCAACTAGGCTTTCTAGGATTATGGTGTAAGTCTTTTGCAAGTATTTGACTCAACTCTTGTTGTTCTGTACAAAAACAATGGGTTCAGATACCATTTTATCCCTTCTGGCTCTTGAAGCTCTGGCTTTTGGCTCTTGACTCTTGGCTCTGGCTCTTTGGCTCTTGGTTCTGGCTCTTGGCTCTGACTTTGGCTCTTTGGCCCTGGTTCTAGCTCTTGGCTCTGACTCTTGGCTCTTTAGCTCGAGTTCTTGGATCTTTGGCTCTCCTGCTCTGGCTTCTTTCTGCCTTCTGCAACCTTCAGACTCTCTGGCCTTTCACTTGAACTTCAAGTGACCCCAAAGTCTCCTTTAGCTAGTTTTCGCTTCTCTGCTGCTATTACTTTTAGCATTCAACAACAAACAACAACTTGCCCACGAACAATAACTTAGCAGCCCTCAGTCTTTTGGCATTCACGACTTAAAAGTGAAAACGAGTTGCCTATTGGTTCTCCCTTTTGAGCTCTGCAACTTTCGGCCATGTCTGCTTGAATCCCCCTTTTGGCATTCAATAATCATTGTATAATTCCCTTTAGGCAAGCGACCACCTATTTCTACCACAAATGAGGGCAATCGACGCTTGAAATCATTAGTAACAGTCGTTCTCTGTTTACACAGAGAACGCTGTGAAAACATGGGAAATCCACATAAAACATAATATATCAGACTTGAAACATTCATAATCCCACTTTATAGTGCAATCAGGTCCACCTAGGGATCGCCATTGCATATCGCAATTGGCCTGCTCCTTGGTTTTCCCTTTGTATTTAAAATACATTGAAAGCAACGAAAATTAACGTAAAATGGTTTTGGGTAGATCTGAAATCATATATATTTCCATTCTGGAATCCTTCGGGTCCGGTTTACATCACATATCGCTTCTCCTTTGTATTTTCATTAAACAACGAAATATACGTAAATACATTGAAAAGTGGCATTGGGTGGATCTCAGGATCCATACAATATGGTTGATAATGTTATCGGGTCCGAAAATGGGGCTCTTAGGCTTCTTGTCTAGCTTACAAGAACCTCTCCCACTTCCAAAACTTGAATTTTCCCAAGTCTTTTATGATTAACTAATGCAGAATTAAGAAATGCTTGAAAGTGTAGGCATATGTTTTTTTTATTGTTGGCTATTATGTGCTTTAAAATCTGTTGTGCATGTTTATATTTAAATGTGCTTCAACATATACATAAATGCATATAACAGTGAATAAGGTAGCAATAAAAATAAATACATAAGACAAAAAATTAGTTTGGAGTTCACCCACAACTCTTGGGCTACATCTCCATGAGCTCTTGTCAATTTGACTTGGCTCCCTGGGATTATGGTGTAAGTCTTTTCACAAGCACTTTGGCTCAACTCTTTTTTTTCTACACGAAACAGTGGGTTCAGGCACCCTTTTAATCCCTTCTGGCTCTTGAAGCTCTACTTTTGGCTCTTGGCTCTTGGCTCTGGCTCTTGGTTCTCACTCTTGGCTTTGACTCTGGCTCTACTTTGGGCTCTTAGCTATGTCTTTGGCTCTAAATATTGGCTCTCTAGCTCTCCTCTTTGGCTTCTTTGGCCCTCTGGCTGTTTACAACTCTCTTTGGGATTTTCACTTGAACTTCAAGTGACTCCCTTAGCTTCTACACTATCCCTTTGGCTTCAACTTCCTCTTTGGCTTATGCTCCCATAGCAAACCCATCAAGGATTAACAACAACACCCCTCAACAACCCAACAGCCATTTGTCTTTGACATTCATGACTTTTAAAGCCAAATTGCGCTGCCTGTTCATTATCACTCTCGGGCTTTCTGTCTTCCCACCACAGTCTGCTTGAATCCCTTCTTTGAGCATTAGTAATCATTTCTAAATGCTCTCGGGGATGAATGCCACCTATTCCATAATGGAAGGAAGCCACTAACGCTTTGAATCCACTTGAAACAGTCACTTTGTGTTTACATAGAAAAACGTTGCTATACATGGGAAAGTCCGCAAAGCATTGTCCATCCAGACTTGAAATATTCATAACTGTGCTTTATATCCCTATCGGGTCCGCTTGGGAATCTCTATCACATATCGTAGTTAGCCTTCACCCTTTGCATTTCATTTATTAAACGAAATATGAAAAAATGTATATAAAACGACCCTTTAACAGACTTCAACATATATCCAATGTTGTTTAGCACCTCGTCAGGTCCAACCATGGCATCACAGATATAATACATAACATATCGGCCCCACTCCACAATAATGTGCCAATGCGATACTGCGATGCGACAAGTAGCAATTGTAGATCACACAGGTCTGAGGTCTTTCCCATATATCATGGATTATGCCATCGCTGATTGCGATCTGCCAATATCGGCGATCGCGGTATCACATTGGCCTGGTCCCATCGCGCTATGCCTCTGACTGTCCGCTGACTACCACCATCGATTGCGATCACCAATCAGATCTAGACCGTTGATTGGCAAGATCCGACGACCCCCGTGCAACCACTGTTCAAGCCTCCCGATAGCCTTGTTTTCAGAGTTTTCTTTATGTTTTTAAGCCCCGACAGTATAATGTAATAAGTCCAAGACTTCTCTTCTCTCGGTGGCCTTGCCCTTTAGGGAGATTAGGTAGACTTAGAGGGTTTTTAGACCCATATTTCAAGGGATTTTTGCCTATTTTTTCTTTGAAAAAGGGCAGCTTCATTTTATGACAGCTTTCCCATATGAAGTCCATTTTCTCCCATTTAAGTTGCATTGGATTCAGAATGGAGGGATCCCTGCAATGAGACTATGTTTGAGAGCAACCTGGGATTTTCATTTTCCTCTCATTTACAAAGGATTTGTGCCATTTGGCACTTTTCACCTCTTACATGAAGTCTTTTATCCATTTTTGGATCGTGCCTTCCCACTAAAAGAAATTTTGGTCTCCAAAAGACTGATATACTGATCTGAACAGTAAATTAGAGTGACTCACTCTCTTCTTTCAACCTCCCTACACTTGCCTTTGCATAGCGCCTCTGAACCAAAGTTTCTGACCACTTCCCTTCTCTGTATGGGTTGGTCTTCCTGAGAAGAATTGTCTTCCTCCTTGCCTTTCTGCAGAAATTCTGCTAAAATGGTCATAGAAGGTAGTTTGAGCTTATTTTCCTTGATCATTGATCCAAGGTGGCTCAACAAATGTGAAGTACATTTTCTCCACAAAAATTTCATTTCTACCTATTTGACAAGCTGCCCACAAAAACTGTTAATAACAACAGGCATACAGACAACAACTGGATGGACTAAACTCCTACTACGATAAAAGAAACAGATTTTCACAACTTGTGAACACCTCCATGTCTTATATCTGCATATAAATGATGGACTAGATAACAAGCCCACAAAACATGCCTTTAAACAAATGACCCTTCAAGTCAAGCATGTAGAAAAAGACCATTGGGACTCCTTTTCCAAAAGATGAAACTTTCATCATTATCTCCATTTGGAGACCAAGTTAACTTCTTTCAAGTCAACATGAAAAGCATGCAATGCATGCATTTCATCCCTCAACTTTCACTTAAGCACGCTGCACTTTCGAAGCTGAAATGAAATATAATATAGATGCATCAATAGACATGCAATCTTAATCGGATAAGAACTCTAACCATTCCTTACCAATCCCTTTCAAAGGTACTACCTTTGCCTGCATATCAAAATCATCATGTGAATCATTTTGAGACACATCATTCATGGAATCTTCACTTCCATTTTTTCCATCTTCTCTTTCCACTTTCTTCAGCTTTGGTGGAAGCATTGTTGGATTCAGTGTCCAACACTTTGCAGCAAGATGTCCTTGCTTATGGCAGTAAGTACACTACATGTGCATCCTCTTGATAACATGATTTTCCTTGTCCAATGGACCTTTGGCTTCTTGCTTCTCTTCCTTCTTTTTCTTCCTGTATGCATCCATTCTCTTCCAACATCTAGAAACATCATGGTTATCCAAACCACAAAAGGAGCATGTAACTTTTTTCCCATACTTATGTGGAAATTTATCATGCTTTGCAAAATCAAAAGGAATATAATTAGAACCATATTTATACCTGCCCCTTTCACCTTTATTTCCTTCATGGGGAGGTGAAGAAAATGAAGAAGTGGCTCCCTTTGGAACACCATCAAACTCTTCAAGGCCGTTAGAGTCTCCCCAACTCTCTAGTTCAAGTGTGTGCTTTTGAACACCTGCATCCTGTAATTGATGTTTCAAGCTATTGTATTCCTCTTGGATACAACCTTCACACTTTTGAGGTAGAGGACATGAAATGAAACTCCTTGGGACTGTTTCAATGGATTTCATGGCAGCTTTGGAATTCTCTCCATAAGACTGTCCATAGCCAAGACCCAAATATTTAGGCCTTTCCTCAACCATTATTGGTTCAACAATACCTTATGCATGCTTTCCCAAGCCCTTTCCTTCATAGCCCATTTTAGACATTAGCTTGGAACCTATGCCTTTAGTATGTTTCTCAAAAGAACCAATACAAGAATTCTTAAAGGAATTTGAAGACAAACTAGAATGGCTTACCTCTTCTTCAAGCTGGTATTTGACTAAGGCTTATTGGGCAACAAAGAGTTGTGTTTCCAACTCATGCATCATTTTCAGGTTCATATTTGCAATATGAAGTTGCCTCTCCATTTCCTGCAATTTGTCAGCAAGCAACTACTTCTCTTCCTTCATGGAATTTAGCTGCTTTCTAAGCATGTTGTTCTTCCTTCCATGCTCATACATTTCTCTCACCATATCCATCATGGTGGACAATTCTTGCCTCATGTCTTCATCAAGGAATCTTGTGAAGAACGCAGAATTTGAAGACCCACTTGTAGAAGTTGTCATTATGCCAATGAACAAAAAAACTTCAACAAGATAATTAATGAGCTTATTCAACAACCTTTTGCAACAAATATTTTGTGCTCCAAAGATTTCCTTGAGGTCATTTGGGATAGAAGAATGCCTTCCTTCTTGTCCTTCCTGGACTAAGCTATCAATAACCTTCCCTTCACCTCTGCAAACTCAACAAATAGTCAGTCTGCAAACAAGCATACAATCAGCCTCTTGTTTTTCAAACACCTTTTAGACAAGCAGCCTTTGCTTTGTCAATCAAGCATTCTGATATAATCCTTCCTTGAAGGCGTGGTTAATCAATCTTAAGCTCTGATACCACCTGATCTGAAAATGGGGCTCTTAGGCTTCTTGTCTAGCTTACAAGAACCTCTCCCACTTCCAAAACTTGAATTTTCCCAAGTCTTTTATGATTAAATAGTGCGGAATTAAGAAATGCTTAAAAGTGTAGGCATATGCTTGTTTTTATTATTGGATGTTATGTGCTTTAAAATTTGATGTGCATGTTGATATTTAAATGTGCTTGAACATATACATAAATGCATATAGTAGTGAATAAGGCAATAGTAAAAAAATACACATAAGACAACAAATTAATTTGGAGTTCACCCAAAACTCTTGGCTACATCTTCGTGAGCTCTTATCAATTTTACTTGGCTCTCTGGGATTATGGTGTAATTCATTTAAAAGCTCTTTGGCTCCACTCCTGTTGTTCTACACGAAATAGTCGGTTCAGACACCCCTTTAATCACTTCTGGCTCTTGAAGCTCTAACTTTTGGCCCTTGGCTCTTAGCTCTGACTCTGGCTCTTTGGCTCTAGTTCAAACTCTTGGCTCTTTGGCTCTGGCTCTTACAGAAAACCCCTCAAGTTTGAACAATAGCACCCCTCTGTCTTTGACATTCATGGCATTTAAAGCCAAATTGCGCTACCTATTCATTGTCCCTTTCGGGCTTTCTGTCTTCTCGCCACAGTCTACTCGAATCCCTTCTTTGAGAATTAACAATAATTGCTAAATTCTCTTGGGGATGAATGCCACCTATTCCACAATGGAAGGAAGCCACCGACGCTTTGAATCCACCTGAAATGGTCGCTCTGTGTTTACACAGAAAAACAATGCTATACACGAGAAAGTCTGCAAAGCATTGTCCATCTGAACTTGAAATATTCACAACTGTGCTTTATATCCCTATCGGGTCCACTTAGGAATCACTATCGCATATCACAGTTGGCCTTCACCCTTCGCATTTCGTTTATTAAACGAAATATGCCAAAATGCATATAAAACGGCCCTTTTACGAACTTCAATATATATCCAATGTTGTTTACCGCCCCGTCAGGTCCAGCCATCGCATCGTAGATATAATACATAACATATCGACCCCGCTCCACAGTAATGTGCTGACGCAGTACCAACAGGTAGAGCCCGAGCCAAAGAGCCAACAGTCAAATCCAAAGAGCCAAGAGTCAGAGCCAAGAGCCAAAACTAGAGCCAAAGGGCCAGAGTCAGAGCCAAGAGCGAGAACCAAGATCCAAAGAGCCAGAGCCAAGAGCCAAGAGCCAAAAGCCAGAGCTTCAAGAGCCAGAAGGGATAAAATGGTATATGAACCCACTGTTTTTGTACAAAACAACAGGAGTTGAGTCAAAGACTTGTAAAAGACTTACACCATAATCCCAGAGAGCCTAGTTGAATTAACTAGAGCTCATGGAGATGTAGCCCAAGAGTTGTGGGTGAACTCCAAATTAATTTTATGTCTTATGTGCTTGTTTTTACTGCTACCTTATTCACTATTATATGCATTTATGTATATTTTCAAAGACATTTAAATATCAACATGCAAAGCAGATTTTAAAGAACATAACAGCCAACAATAAAAACAAGCATATGCCCACACTTTAAAGCATTTATTAATTCCACATTGGTTAATCAAATAGACTTGTGAAAATTTCAAACTTTGGAAGTGGGAGAGATTCTTGTAAGCTAGACAAGAAGCCTAAGAGGCCCATTTTCAAATCAAGCACCTCCTTGACAATGGCACCAAAAATGTTGGTGGAATTATAGTATTCTAATTCCAACATTTAATTGTTGAATCCAATATTGTAAGACTTAGAGATGAAAGCATAGGAAATGTAGGATCAGATCCTATTCTAATGTATGCTAACAGCTAACAGTAGAAATAACTAATCACTAAGGATTATCACTTGTCACTGGACTATGGGACTCTAATGCTTATCAGGTTTTGAACCACAATCTTTAATTAACAATGTTCATGTGGTTTTATATATGTATCTTATTAGGTATTGAGACTTCAGTAGTTTTAATTCTATATTGATGAAAATCCATTAGACATGTTGCAGAAAAGTAAATACCGAAAACTATAAGCAAAAGCATGTGAGGCAAGTAAAGAAAACAAGGTAATAAACTACAAGAAATGCATTAACAAACTATCAAAAATAAATGCTAAGAAGGCTTAGAGATATATTGTAGGTTCCTATTAGTTGTAGGAAATTTTTATCTAGTTTCAAAGCTCCAATCAATTAAAGAATCCTAAACTGCAAATCACATATTTCTTTAATGCTCTCTTCTAGTACAAAACCTAGTGTTGAATTAAGTACATAAAGGTTGGAATTTGAAATTCTGAATAAGTATCGAATTAAGTACGAAAATTCTGTAAATTGAAATTATGAATATTAAAACATGTTAAGAAACCAATTTAAATTTGTTTTACTCTTTAAGCCTGAGAAAAATCAATTTGAATTTTATCATAATGCATTGTACTTAATAGATATGAAAATAGAGCAATAAATCTAATACTAAGTGAAATGAAAATCTAATGAAAAATTGAAAAGAACATCAAATAAAATATGAAATCAAATGGAATTCATTTCTTAAACCTAAAAAAAAGTACTAAACACTAAATTCAAAGCATAAAAGTTAATAGATCTAAGTTTATCTAACATAAATTCATTGCAAAATAAAACTAAATTGCTAGATGTAAGACTAATCTACAAAACACATGAAGCATAGCAACACTTACCCACACTGAGGGGTCCTTCCCAGGAGGTTAGTGTTGCTAAGAAAATATCAAATCAAGCTAAGAAGATGTACCACAATTCAGAAAGCATCAATTGTTTATTCACTTCAAAAATCTCTGTTACAAATCAACACTCTAAATCTCTTCAAAAACTAATCATTGATCTCCTCTATTACAATAATGAACAACCTCTTTTCCTCTGCCCTTTGAGTCTTTATTTATACATTAAATCCATCAAGGAAGGATAAGAAACAATCCCCTAAAATCAGAAAACGAATTTACAACTTTGGAGGAAAATCTCATAACTCTGATTTTTGTGTAATTTTATATAAATTGATGTTAAAGAACCAACCATATCTTCTCGACCATGATGTATTTTTGGGATATGTTTCTATGAAGCCTAAATTGTTATATTTTAAATAAAAACCTCTCTTGTAATTTCCTAATTCAATTACATGGCCTCGTAAATCACTCCCAAAGATGATTGTTTAGATTTTTTGCAAATCTGGGTTTTTCAAAAATTTTGTACAAAACTGCTTCAAAGAACTAGATGTAACTTTCAAACCATATTTGATTTTGGGAAATGGTTTGATATGCAAGTAAATTTTTAGGTTTTTCAAAAGCCCATTTTCCATATTCTTGATATTCGCCATCATGTGCATGGAAATCGAGGTACAAAATGGTAGTTTCAAAACTGTTACATATTTTTGGTTGTATCTTAAATCATGTGCTAGGATCCCATGTGTGAGCTGGGAATATTCCAAGGCTTGTACCAGAATATTAGGTCCATGTCGCACCTAATTTAACATGCTATAGAAAATAAAAACATATTTTATAATTTTGATTTTTTTGCCTCCATTCATGCAAGTGCACAATTAAGTACCGAAATGCTGAACTGATACAGAGAGAAATTTTTGTAGTGGAACATGATTCTTCGCCACATAACAACATTAGTAAAATTCCATTGATAAAACCATATTAAAAACTAATTTAATCATTAAAAATACAAGAAATCATTAATAATTAAACACAAGGTAAAATGAATGCATTTAGTGAAAATTGGTTATGTAATATGTTGTAAAGGTATGAATATGGCTTGTAAATGAAAGGTTTGGATAGCCAATATGATAACATATTGAGGGCCCAAAACGCATATATATCAATAAAATTTCCAGCAGAGTATCCAACTATATTGGGTTGTCAAAGCAAGCCAACTCCTTCAACAAGGCAAGTGTCTCACCAAGGATCAAGTTGAACAAAAATTTCCTCATCTCATGGAGGATCTTCATGCAATAGGGACCATTGCTTCCTAAGGGGGGAGGACTAATACACGTGGATATTGGTGGCCACCTACCTATTTCACCTACACCACTAGTTGGTTTCATTTGTTTCCATCTCCTACTATTAGGGTTTTTGTTGTTTAGGGTTTCCCTTTGTTGTTCAATAATAAAAAGGCCCATGAGCCTCATTGTAACATAGTTCAGAGGCATGTAGTCGCCACATCACTTCTCAGAGATAAGCTACCATCGTGTGAGCTAGTTTATTTCCATTTGGTATGTAATCATCTTTTAGTTCTTTGACATTAATGAAATGAAGATTTATTTCTAACACATATCTATGTTTATGTTTATATATGTACTGTTGGAGAGGTAAATCCCCTCTATGGATAGAGGCGATCCCTACTAGCCCAACAGGGGTCTAGCAACAATCAAACAATGCTACACTGCAGGTTCCTAGTTGTAGCTAACAAGTGGGTAAGAGAAACCTACTTGGATTCCAATGCTATGTTTGTCGAAGAGATGGTCCTCTTGCTCCTTCTCTCCAGCCGATCACAATTCTCCGCTATCCTTGCGGACGAACACCTGCACAAGCAAAAGAGAGCAAACAAGAGCGTAAAATCTACTAACAACAACTATGTATCAGTCAGGAAGGATACAATTTGCATTAATCATTCATTGGACAAATGAAATGGAACCATAAGAATAGTCATCTATCTTTATTAATCAAAAAGTAGAGTAAGGTACAACCGAAGTCCTGACGCTGAGTCCTTCTCTAGAGGGTCCAGCCAGCATGTCTTCCAAGCATTCACCTTTGAGGCAAATCTCCCAAGTCAAAGAGGTCTCTCTCTCACATACAAGGCAACAAGCTCATAACCTTCCTCAAGCACAAAGCAATCCTCACACAACACACCAAATGGCCTACAAAGAGCAGCACTAAAATGCACTAAGAATTCCTCAATCAAAGTCTATATGTTCCAAACTAGCTGCTCATGGGCCATGGAGGAGGCTTATAAAGAGAAGGAGTCTCCATGAATAGGTAAGAGATGAGCTTTCCCCCAAGATAAGTGGATGGTCAGTCGAACAGACATGCCAGAGAAAGGATGGCGACCTCAACAATGCTAACAACCAAGTCTGGAGGGATCTGGAAGGTTGGTTGTTAGAACAAATTCGCCCAAACAGGATCAGCGCGGGTGAGACACTGGGCTGCCGCGCTGACATCGCAGATCAACTATAGAGGAGGTCCGGTCAGCGCGAAAAGGACAAACGGAGGGTGCGCTGTTCGTTAAAATGGGACCAGCGCGGAAAATATGTGTGCTTCCGCGCTGGCAGCGCATCATATACATTGGCCTCTGCCTGTCAGCGCGGTTATTTGATTAACAGACGCGATGATCCATTTAACTTAGGCAAAGAGGGTTTTTTAGCCATTTTTGAGGAGCATGAGTATAGGTGAATGTGTTTTATAGCACAGTAGGGAGACTGACATGATGGCAGTGACATTTTACTGTGTAACACTGACACCAGTAAACAGTCGTTAGAACTCATCAACAACCAAAACCACCAGTAACTTCAAACATCATAGCTTAAATGGTATACGCTACTTGGATGTATCTAGCTTGCGTATGTACGCGCTTTTATCATAATCAACTAGCGTATATGTCTGTAAATATTCATTCATGATTTGTAGCTATTCCAAACTTGAGTTATACCCAAATCATAACATTTACAGAACATTGCATGCGTCAGTATACATATCTAGAATAAACATGATCAAACCATATAGAGATGATTCATTCCAAGCCATTAGATCTCGATCTATCCTTAGATCTTGTTCTCCATCAACTGCTGAGATTCCTCCTTAGCTCAGGTCAAGCAGAGCATCATGAACTCATCACCTGCATACTAGATCTCATACTTCATCAGATATTCAAGACTTTCTCCATCCATTTGCCTAATGATCTTCTTCTCCTTTTATAGTCTTACGCCTTACCCAAACCATGGTCCAAAACCATTGAGAACCAATACTAGGGACCCAATACTTGGGTTCAACACTTTGGATGCAATACCAAGGACCAAAACCATAGGTTCAAATATGTTGGACTTGTTAGAGTCAGTCTGGTCAGTCCTCCGTCAGAGATCAAAACTCTTTATGCATTTCATGTTTAGGTGTCCCGCTCCATTCTCCCAGCTACATTCCACTAAGGGCATGCCATAATCTGACAGAGAAGGTCATGATAGTCATTCCCACTCATGTCTGGCTCCTGCAGGCTCAGGTCTTTTGTCAATAATCATCAAAGTCCATGATAGTCAAGGTCTAGTCCTTTAAAGGACAAAGGTCATTTTGAGGTCTAGGTCTAGGAATTCATCAATTTGGTCCTTGAATATGTCCAGTAAAGCCATGCAGGCCAGAGTGAGGCCCTTACACAGTTATGGTTCAGAGAGTTTCATCGTCATATGGATATACTTCGACTCTTCTTCAAAACTTTGTTTTGAAGAAAATTCAAACAGTGTCATTTATGACAAAATTTTCAAAAAAGTCACCAGTTGATTTTTTCAGATGAAGTCATGGTTTCCGTGGCCTAATGTCCTGTCGTGCAATCCCTGCAAAGAGTGCCGAAAATTTCATCATTTGAGCTAAAATTTCAAAGGGAAAGTGAAAATCAGTGTGTTTTAAAGTCAGTGAAAAAAGTGCAAAACATAACATTAGAAAAATGGGTTTTTGAAGAGGAAAAAATTAAACCCATCTCTTCCAAGGCTATATATACAAATTTTTATCAAAACCAAAGGCATTGTGCTATTACAAGCCTTGGAGGAGCATTGTAAAGGTGTGAGTGTGCATTTGTGAGCGTTTGAGTGAGTTGGAGGCGGTTTTAGAGGGCGCGATGCATATACCCAGGAGCGTGGCGCACACGCAGCCTACCCACAGTTCAATTTTTCTAAGGGTGCGGCACATACCTAGGGCATGGTGCACTAGGCTTTGCCCATGGTGCATACAGACAAGGGCCAAAACAAATTCCCAATCACTTCCAAATTTTGGTGAAGCCTATCAAATTGAGAGATATCACAAAGGCACCCAGCCTCACACCATCATCAAAGGGCAGCCTAATCACAGTCCACATTGCAGTCATGACATCACAGCATTAGTCTTAGTATGAGATGGAGACATAGAGTGACTCATCCTCAGAAGAGAAGGCTCCCAGGAGACACCACAAGAGTGGTAAACATGTTAGGGATGAACCCACTACCCTCACCGAGTTACAAGCATGTCCTCTTGCCATGTCATGCTTCCAGCAACTATCATGTTTTGAATTTTATCAAAGGGTGGAAAATGTTAGAGTTCATCATGATTTGGCCCGTTTATTTGTGCTTCATCTACATGGAGGTCAGTCTATCTTGGCCGGGGTCACTTTCACATTAACACCCGAAGCTATATCAGTGGCAACAGGTATACCAAATGTTGGAGAACAGTGGCATAAGAAGAAGAAGGTGGATAGGCAACACTATGAGCCTTACATCAAGTCCAGATTCTTGAGTGAGCTCACAAGAGTCTTTCCCTTCAGATACTTGAAAGATGAGTATGCTCCACTCATAAGATTGATCATGAAATACTTTAGCTGTGAGGGGAGGTTCTCTCGACTATATGCCTATCACATCCGGTTGCTCATGCACTTCACCAGGGTGAGGATGATGAACCTCCCACTTTTCATATGTAGGAACATAGAGAGGATGAACACCTTCATGCTGCATAAGACCCCCCAGCAGCAGCTTAACAGTGTGTTTCACTTTTCTCTTATCCAAGTTTTGGTAGATCATCAGTTGCGATTGCAGGGCATTGCTTGGGAGGACTTCATCTCCCGTGATTTCTTCAGCACATCACAGGTACTATCAGAGCTAGAGCAGGAGTTGGGTGGTCCTTCTCATTAGCATGAGCACCATGAGACCACTACCATGCCAGTTTTTGTTACATATTAGAGAGGCAGTAGGCACTTGTTTACAGCAGCAAAGCGAGTATTATCTCCACCCAGGGTGGAAGGGGCCTCGCTTCCGGCATCAGCAACACAGGTACTGGACAAGGGCAAGAAGCCCGTGCATGATGAGGGGCCATCTGGTGTACAGGAGACCGATGTCATCCTCATTCAGGATGATGAGGCAGAGGCAGAAAATGCCAAACTTAGGATGACCATTCAGGAGCAGGACTCAGAAATCCAAGACTTGATACTCAATATGGAGAGGGCCAGACGGATCATCAAGTATCTAGAGTAGAGGAACAAGTAGCTTGAGGACCAGCAGGCAACCATGGAGCTGCAAAGCATCCGTGAGAATCGACAAGCTGCCCAGCGAAGGAGGATTGAGCTCACCACCTTAGAGCAAGAGATCAACAATGACCGTGAGTCTTGGTTGGAGCGGGTCAATCTACATCTGGAGAGACTGTTGGAGAAGGCCAACAGGGACAAAACCATATTGAGGAGGATGGCTTGTCATTACAGGGCACGGAACATGAGCGCAAAGGCCCGAATAAGGAGCTTAAAGGCCAAACTGAGCAGAGCAACTAAAGAGGCAAAAGAGAAATATCGGCTTCAAATCTTGGCGGAAGCTTCTGTGGCCCAACATAGTGCCTCTTAGAGAACCTCCAGCGCAAATTTCAAGAAATTTGGGACAATTTTGGTCACATGGGAATTTTTCGGCACAAACACAGGTTTTTTCTCTATACAATGCATAGGATTTGGAGCTCCAAATGAGAAATGGTTTGCATTTTTGGATTCAGCAAGAAACATCACAACTACTGGCACTCGGGCAAGAAACTTGGGCATGATTTGAGTCTCCAGGAGGTCAAAAACACCCAAAAAATGGCCTCACTGCCCCTATTTTGACACACAGAAAGGAGTCTTGGGAGAAGGAAGATTTGGAGGGGCAAATGAGCTCAAAATTCAAAAATTCCACTTAGGTTGGAAATTAGACAGAACAAGCTTTCCAACAAGCACACTTGGGCACATTTTGGACTCCTGCAAGTTCCTCAAAACTTGCCTCAAAGTGGCGCAACGCATACAGAAAAGGGTGCGGCGCATATAGGAAAAAAGGCCCAAAATGCCTCTGTTTCACGAAATTTCGCTCCCTGACATTTCATAAGTGGGCCCCCTCATCTACACTTCATTTTTTCGGCACCAAAGGCAGCTTTTAAATAATTTTCACTCCAGATGGGCATCTATCCAAGTGGCAGAGGAAGGCAAAGGGTCACCCAAGCCATTTTTCATGTTTGTGGTGCTGCACCTGTAGCTGATGTTTGGCTCTCCACCTTCATTTTGTAATGATTCGAGTAACTCCCCAACCCTTGGCGTTCTATCTTCTTCATGGCAACATTCTATAGATTGTATGCAAAACTATTTGCAAAGGGTTGGTTGGCTTGTAACTTCTGGGAGACTATGGGAAAGAAACTCTGTTTCTGCATTGTATATTTTTTACAGAGGATTAATGAAAGGCAGTGGCTCTGTTTCATGAGATTCATGTGATTGTGAGTGTAGAAAATGTGTCTCTTATGTTTCATATGTATCTTGTTATGTTTCATAGTTCATTTCATATTCATTTCCAGTGAAATTTTCTAAATTAGCTAAGGTAGAAATCAATTTTATTGATCTGCCTATGGGAAAACTTCATGTTCAGTGTTCATTCTTCTGTTGAAAAGGATTCATGTTGTCCATGCCCTTTTCACCCTCTTAAATCAATCTCTCCATTCCACACTATCTTAAACTAAATTTCTAGGCTTTCTGCCTACCTTGCCTCACGAAGTAATCCGTGCCTTTGTATTAAGTTCTCTGTTCATTTGAGGTCCATTGGTCCCATACCATCCCAGAAACATAGTCATTCATAAAAATCACTTCTCGCATCCATATTCACTTACTAGCCTAAGATAAATAGCTCATTGTAAGTCATCTCAGGCCTTTTCATTTATTTATTCACTGAGTGTGACTCGGAGAGAGCCCTCCCCTGTTCTGGTAGGGCTAGCTACCAGACTGTGCGTGGTTTGTTGTTACCCTGAATTTTGCCTTCCTTCAACCTAAGGCAGATTTAGGTGATAACATAGTGGCGACTTCGCTATGGACAAAATCAATCCCCTTACTTCTTAATAATTCTAAGCTTCCGGATGATAAGTTTAGGATTTGATAGGCTAAGTAAAGTTGGTTGTGTCCTTTGATTTTTCTCAATAGCACGTTGGCTTCTAAGAGATACACCAAAGCTAATCCAGATCCCGACCCTCCACACATCTACGAAAATCCCAATTTGATTTCAAGAATTCGTCGTCAAGAAAGCTCTATATCGCCCGTGCTCAAATCCCATGCATGCCTGGACATTTTTTAGTATATTGAAGAGCTAGAGTTTGATGAGTAGTTTGAATTATCGTTGTTCGAAACCAAGTTCGAAAGAGCGGCTGACTCTACTGTCCACAATCCATAATTTCTTGTAGACTTGGAGACAGAAAGGGCTAACCAGTCTATTGATAACTACATAGTAGCTCAGCTTCAAACTCTAATTGCTAGCCCCTTAAAAATTGTGCACACTCCTCCAACAACTCCGAGGACAAATCCACCAAGAGTGATGGCTGCCCATTTTGCACCTCTTGTTTTTCCTCAAGTTTTAGATGATATGCGTGTTGATTACCAAAGAAAAATCCCATTTTTTGACGGCACTCCTAATGGCATTACTGCTCAGCAACATGTGGACAGAATGGCAGATTTCTATGAACTTCATGAGATAAATGCAAAGAATGTGGCAATGAGACTCTTTGTGCAGAAATTTGCAGGTGAAGTGAGGAAATGGTTCAGGGGTTTTCCGGCTGCTCGTATCACTACCTTGGCTAACCTACAAAGACAATTTTTAAACCGTTGGGAAGTGAAGAGGAATCCTCTTCAAATTCTGGCTGAATATGAGCAAATCAAAAGAAACGTTGGTGAGTCGATCCAAGAATATTGCACTAGATTCAATATAGTTTATAATAAAATTCCAGATAATCTACGGCCACCTGTGGGACTAGCTATGTTGAAGTTCCTGGCTGGTTTTGATGCTGACATGGCTTATAAATTGAGAGAAAGAGAATTGGCCACAATGGAAGACATGCAGAAGATAGCGGTCAACGTTGAAGCAAATCTGTTGACCAAGAGAGCTAGAGCAAAAGTAGAGAAGAAGGTCACTGCAAAGGAAGAATCTTCCTCGGTAGATCAGCTACTTCGAAAGGTAGAGCAGATGCTTGAAAGAGTGAAACTTGACAAAACAGAGCCACAAGTTAGAAATCCTAACTTCTGTGGCCAGCAACAACCACAGTATAGAATAAGACAGAGATATCAGTGAGCCCAAGAGCCGACTGCACAACAACCAGTATAGACACCTTTGTAGCAAAATTTTGTGCATGGAATGGAATCAGATGAAGATAGGAATGTAATAGGCGAAGAAAATCACCTCTTTATTCCTGATGATTTGCCTACTTATCTTACTGAAGAGGAGGAGTATGCGGAGAATTCAGCTGCACACAAAGATGTAGATTTCATTCTAGCAAGCGACATCGTCTTGGAGGAGTAATCAAATGAATACCAAAGAGGCTACATGAATTCTTTGTCCACCCAATAGCAGTGATATTCACTTAGAAACAGATATGTGCCAGTCAGACCCATTCAGAAAAAGAAGGATGTTGAAGCGTCAAAGAATGATTCAGTAGTTACACAAAGGAAAGGAAAGGAGGCGGTTGATCCGGAGAGCAGCAAATCAACATTAGTAGAACCATCACATCAGCAAGTTGCATCAAAAGAAAAGGAGAGGAAAGAAATCCCAGTCAAAGAGGTAGAAAAGATTCTCTCTTTCAATTTAGAGAATGAGATTTCTAAATTAAAGATATCTATCCCCTTGACTAAAATATTGAAGAACAGCAGTTATAAAGGACAAGTATCTAAAATGTTGAATTTAGACCCGATGTCCGACATGGTGAATTTCAAAGATGATCAACCTGAAATGATTTTTGGACCAGCCTCAAATGGTGAGTCTCCTGATAGTGATGTTCCACCTTTTTACATCAGTTTAAGGTTGCATGATTTTGTGTTACATAGCACCATGTTTGATTCCGGAGCTTCTCACAATCTCATGCCCAAGGAAATCATGGATAAGCTTGGTCTGGACATCACTCGGCAATATCATGATCTCTATTCATTTGATTCCAGCAGAGTAAGATGTATAGGTCTCATCAAAGACTTGGTTGTGAGTTTGGATCAGCTCCTAGTGAAGAATGTTTTGATGGATGTTGTGGTAACAAACATTCCTCCAAGGTTTGGCATGCTTCTTTCCAGGTCTTGGGTAGCGAAGATGAAAGGGACACTACAACTAGATTTCTCTTATTCAACGATTCCAGTATTTGGACAAATGAGGAATTTGTATCAGGAACAAAAAATGAAGTACATGATCACAAGCAAGGAGAAACCAATAAATCATCCTATTAACTATGTACATACATATTTAGAGTCTTTTGTTTTGTATTCAAATAGTTTAAATGATATAGATAGTCAGTTGGTAGAAGCAGATGATATTCCGGAAATAACGGAAAATTTCAGAGAAGTTTTGAAGAAAGAAGAACAAGAACCACAGAACACCGTTGGGCAATCAGCTGAAAGCAATGGACAACAAGCAGACAAGGCACAACAAACAGATTTCCAGCACTTGCAAGAGGAGGAAGAAGATTTGTGGACCATGGATTTTGTTGGTACCATTTTAAGCCTTTTTTTTCCCATTCCAAAACATGACCATTTCCTACCTTTTTCTCATCATCCATTCCTCAAATGCCTTAGAATTTAATTAATTTAATAGTTTATAGTTGTTGACATGCATATTAATTGATTTAGAGGTTTTGTGTTGACAAATTAGGATTTTAGGCCTAAATCACTACAGGAAGTCTTAACAACCTGTAAATGGTTTATTATGTGACATGTGGCATGGCAGCTAGATAGGAGCGGAAGGCATGGACGAAAAGAGGAATGTCCAAACATGGACAAACACCTACTCCGCATTAGAAACATTCCTCCAATCAGCACGGTCAACGCTCAGTCAACCCTAGCATGTCGGCACAAAAGGCAGCAACAGCATTCAGTTTTTTATCCATTCGCTTTTAGGTTGTTTCCTATTTTGATTTTTGATTTTATGCATAAGACAATTAGGAATATATCCGTGTTTTGATTTACCAAACGCAGCAACATCTGTTATGGATAAGCATCCATTTTTCAAGGGATGTAATTATGTAATTAAAAGACAAGGCCGAGACCTGTGATCGGTTACATACATACAGACACATATTATCGTTTGCTATTACAGTTACGTTTTAACCTCTGGTTTTCAATCTAATACATTGCATACTTGTTTTGATATCGTGAACGTGGTGTAATCATCGGTGTGCCAAAGACACGGACGGGCCCTGCGTATGTGGTAGACCGATCATACATTTCGTTTGTGTTTACATTTTGCTTATGCTTATACTCTGTTTATATTCGCATTACATTCATAGTGTAGTTTTGATTTAATTTACAGTCAATTCAATTGGATGAAACGCATGCGAATTATATATATGTTTGGAGATTTGATTGCAGTGATGAATGCGTTAACTCGATGTCTGTACATGTGTTGAATAACCCTCTCTTGGATTATGAAATGTATCCCGTAAAGGATTTAATCTCAGAGTTGTATATAAAGCACTGATATGGATAATGGTTATGAATTTGCTTTTACATGCCTTCTTTAAGTATTCTTGATTGTTGAATGATATTGAACAAGGGTTGCATGTTGATGTCTCTGTAAGGGGACCGAACCTTTCAAGATAATCATATACAGCATGATAGGAATTGCATTTTAGTTGTTAACAGCACATGATTTAATGCTTAGTTAGTTTAACAATAGATTTAATCTCAGCACTAGGAGTCATAGACTTAGAGTAGATCCTTTATGCTTATATACTTTAGGCACACGCCTCTAAGTAAACGCACCCTGGGTTGACAATTAATTTAGACCGATCTAGCTCCCTAGATAGGACACTACTGTACTTAAAGATCCAAATACCCATCCCCTCCTTCATCTAAGGAGATTTTTGCTCTTGTATAAGGAGCGCCACCAAATCCCTTCACTTTCTCAACAATTTTGGATTCACATTTTTTCTTGTAATGTCATTCTTTTCATATCTTGATCCATAAACTACCCTAGATATTCCACTAGATAGATCGTCACAATAGATCTGATAAAACTAAATTTAAAAATATGAAATATACACCATTAGGGTTTATTTATCTTTATATTTCTGTATTTGTAGATTATTTTATATTTCATATGCATGCAAATAAAAATTTATGTAGAAAATAGTGAACAACAAAATATATAACCTAGGAAACGCTTTCAAGAGAAAACCCAGCTCGAAGGTGAGTCCTCTTTACTCTTTATCTCTGAATAGAAAATGGGTGTGATTATAGAGAAGTAAGTCTTATGGCCCATGGGATACTATATTTCATCAATCATCTTTGTGTGCTCTCTCCTTATCCCCATTGGCTACTTTGCTTGTCTATGGAACAAATTCACTCAAAAATAATGGAACCCCCTTTCCTCCTAGTGGCCCAGTTATAACACAACCCTATAGCCTATTGGTGGATAGGTTTGACTCCTTGACCTCTTAACCAAAGTTACAATATGGGCTGTTATAGAGTCTTATTCATCATAATCACATTGTTATCCCATTTTCCATGAATAATGTTGTTTAACGTGGCATCCTCTCGAATTATGGAGGTAAAAATAGGAAAGTCAACTTCTGAGTGGCATAAATTTTGCATACAGACTTTCATTAAGGAAATTATTGTGTTGTTTTAAAGGTATATATGTGTAGAATATGGAAAAGAGGTGATGCATTAGAGCACCAAATTTTTACCCCCAAAAAATGTCATTTGAACCCTTAAAATGCTCCTAAAAGGTTTTAGACCCAAATTTGCCAAATTGGGTCTCACTAGTCAAACTGGCCCTGTGACCCGATTCCTCCATTTTTTCCACTCTAAAGTATCAATATGGATGAAAAATAATTTAATGATTGAATTTGGATTACTTCTCCAACATACCTTTATGAATGTTTCTATAAATTTAGAGCTTACTCTAGATTTAGAACTCCGACTTTAGGACTTATTTTTATTTCTAAATTGGGATCATCCTCTTATAGACAAGGAATCTTTGTTCTGACTTTCCATATGTTTCTACATATTCTCCTTCGATAATAAGGATGATAATATATCATCGAAACTTATAGTAGTTGAATTACTACATATGGAAACAACCAAACCATCCCATGAGTCTCATAAAGAAAACAACAAGACGATACACGTAATCTTCATTTGAAATTTTAATATAAACATATAATAGGTGACTTACCACAGTATTGAAAGTGTTTAGATGCAGTTTCACTGAGTCTCCATCCTTCATCCTCAGATTATACAACATTTTTCGTAGGAACAATTTGTTCACCAGGGACCTAAATTAATACAAAGTCCCTAACTTCTTCAATAATTCCTTCACTATAACTTCTCCTAAAACACGCAATAATATTGAATTTGAGAGACACAATCGTATTGTGTTGTTTCCTTTTTATCCAACTTGGTCAAGTCTTCTATCAACATCCCTATTGGTGCAATACCTGGATCCACAACAATCCCTCAATCTTTATCCCTCAATAGATCTTCCATTTTGAGCTTCCAGAACTCAAAAATTTACCCATTGAATTTCCTGATCTCTATTTTTAACTACTTACCGTTTCCTTTCACCACAAGAATCGATTCCACAGATCTCCCACTATAACAAGATCTTTCATAAGCTCCAGCAAAACTCTTTAGCCACAAAAGTGTCCCCTTGAACCCAAAACTACTTTGATATCAAATGTAGGTTTTAACCTTGTATAATTAACTCTTGCAAATAGATCATTAATAAAATAGAAAGGATCCAATGGAAAACACACACATTAACATAAATATTTTACCATGGATACCCAAACTAGGAAAACTAGAAATATTTTTCAATATATTATCCTTTATAGTATTACTTGTAGCATCCATAAACCAGAATCCATTTACCCTAGATGATAATATAACCATAGTTACTTAACCAAAACTACAAAACCATGGGCTAATTCACCATGCACCACAAAATTGCTAAAGGTGAAAATCATGTTAAAAAATCGATGCAAATTAACTACACTTTTTTTGTTGGGGGGGGGGGAGGGGGGGGTGGTTAACCCCTGTCACCCCCTCATTGCGCTCAACTAAATGTGCATGAGGATAGTCATTCAAAGAATATAAAAATGCCTAACAAAAGCTACATGAAATTTGAAGTGTATTTGACTAGAATGATCTTGTAATTGATAAACAAACTAACATATATATTGTCATGCAGAGTGTTCAAGACATGACCAATCAAATAATTTAATTTGAAATAAAATTCATAATTTCCATTGTCGTGAATATATTTGTGTAAGAAAATTTGATAAATCAGAATTCAAAATTTCATCCTATAACTATATTATCAAGATCATGGTGCAATTTTTGTGAATATAACCATGATGGGAATGCTTGTGAAATAAGAAAAAAAATGCTAGAGAATAGATTTTTGGAAAGAGATTTGATTCCAAAATCACTGCTCTAGGCTGGGAGTCTAAAGATGATATATTATTACTGGATACAAGGAATAAAATATTATCAAAACAGAGGCAAGGGTGGTCCTCGGAAAACTACTTTTTTCCCAAATCATATCTTCACAATTGTCTGATTTTGGAAATTCTTTGAATTCGAACAATCAAACTAGCATGATATCACAATAGCCTAAGGTAAACCCCCCTCCTTTTTCCTTTCCAAAGTATAATATATTAAAAAAATGGATAGTATTAAATCTTATGTTGTGTTGCTTGATATGGTCACTATTCCTTAGCAACAAAGATACCTTAAGAACTTTATGGAAGGTAAATCTTCCATTGTTACTATTGTAACTCAAATGTAGGAAAAAGAAGAAATGTATATAAATAAATTAGGTGTAAATAATCCTAGCAATATGGTTAAATATCATTTCTATTATTTATAAATGAAAATTATGGATAAAATCACACATTGTTATTTAATCGATGATGGCTCTAGCCCAAATGTAATGTCTAAAATTGATATGGGAAGAATTGGAGTTGTCTAGTACTAACAAAAATGTGAAAAGAATGTTGTCTTATAATGAGAAAAAAACTCCTACCATTAGTGAAATCAAGGATGTAACTTTAGTTCTATATGTGCATTAATATATTTGAAATATTTGCAAAATTCAAGTAATTAGCATGTGGCTAGTAAGTGATTTCCATTATTTCAGGAAGGAATAGTAGCTTTAACTAGTGGGTATATGCCCACGCATGGAACTCATATGTCCCTACCCAAAGCCAACAAGAATATCACTATACTTCATGAAAGGTGGATTTCACCCTAAATTAAAAGTATGACTCAACCACACATGTGTTATGTTGAAGAGGACATTGGTGCATAATCCATATTCTTGGAAGAGGATGATGATCATGTTCCACCTCCCATTGATCTGGATGATGGCATTTGGCATATGCACTTTAATGAAGGATGTTCTAATGAAGGTAATGGATTTGGTATAGTAGTTTATTCTCTCGTTGGGAAGATGTTGACACACCTACTTAAACATTCTGCAAACCATTGTGTGTCTCATTATCTCTCATAAAAGACTAAAATCTGAATCTAAACAGAATAATGAACATAAATTCAATGGTGGGGGGGGGGGGGGGGTCTTTCTCCATGGATGATATAAGGTGAATATGTGATTTCATATTTGAATCTACACACAAGTTTGTTTGTTAGTTTACAAGATAATCACAAGTTTTAGATTGATTCTACATTGGTGATCAAAGTAGTCCTTATGTTTGTCTTTACATGTTTATTCACACCACAAGTCTTTAATGGGTATTTGAAATTAATGCTTGTACAACCACCTCATTTTTTGTTTCAAAACATACATGCATGTATATAATATCAAGGTGATTTTGTTCAATTACTATTATGCAAATAGTTCAGGGCTATTTACACTGTTAAAGTCTTAGTGGATAAGTGTGATGCACAAATGAGTCTTTTTAAAACTTCATTTTAATTTTACATTCATGGGTTTTCACTTAGGATCCTTTTATAGGATAAAGTAATCAATATACAAAGGGTTTTCACTTAGGATCCTTTTATAGGATAAAGTAATCAATATACAAAATAAAAAATCGAGGGTAAAAATATACCCAAGCTTCAAAGTCTGAAATACAGACTCATAGTCATATCCTTTTGTTATCAAATCAAAGCTACATTTAGTTGCATGGCTCAAAGTCGTTATGATAAATAAACATATTACAAACACCATATCATACTTACATTGGTGCATGAACCAACATTATTTAATGGTATGTATTCATAAAGAGAATGTATACAATTCACATAGAATTGCCACCTCACATGTGATATGACTAATGCTTTATGTAATAATATTTAATGGTATATATTCATAAAGAGAATGTACACAATTCACATAGAATTGCCACCTCACATGTGATATGACTAATGCTTTATGTAATAATACGATGAAGTTTGGCCATCCTCCACTTATGGTATATAAAATCAGCTTTAATATATATTAATGGAAAAGGATATAAGTGTGTTATAAAACAGTTTTGAGCTTGATTTGATATTGACTGGCAACAGTTTAAAGATTATGTTTAATTGGTTGTACTTTGAAAATCAACAATGCAATGTTGGCTCACAGATTGTATCCTTGCTTCACTAGAAGGTGGGATCATTTTAAGTGTTGATCGAAGTGTTGGGAGAGTAATACTACGACATATACGTCTACCTGGCAAATGATTTAAACCATTACTCAATTACAATGCAGGTTGGATGGTATGACGTGGTAAAAGTTAGGTTTATAGTACATCAATGTGTTGATGAGTGTTGTCACTCTCCGAAAGCAAAGCCTGGGCACTATGTTGGGTGCAAAATAGGTGTTACCAGCTCTGGAACTGTATTTCTGAACTGTATTTTGGGTGCAAAATAGGTGTTACCGGCTACTTGTATCAACCACTCGAACTGTATTTTTGGATGCCATTTAAGTTATAGAATATGAAAGACACTACCCAAGTACATATATATCCCATATCATGATTACTCCACATTCCAATTATCTTTTAGCTATTTTTCATGCCATGCAAATGATTGTATCACCTCAATGCTCTCAAAAAATTGTTTCATCATCCTCGCGCTCACTAGAGTCACGCTCTATGTTTATATATGTGTTCTAACATACAACTCAGGCCATCATATTGGTCACCTTGGCATGCTATGTTAAGGATGCCCCTTTCAATTCATAGTGATCACATAGCTATATTGGGACTTGCAACATGTATGCAGAGTAATTTTTATCCAACCCCGAAGTTAATTGTTGCGCACTTTCCATAGATAATTTTTTGACAAATGAGCACACAACATTACGAATTATGATTTCTTCCTATTAACTCTCCCTAATTTTGGGTCTGTCAACGCTTCACCAAATCACCACCTATTTTCACTTACCATACCACTCACTTTCATTTATACTTTGAAATGCATTAAAAAAAAAAAGATAAAACCTTGAGGCTGAGGCAAGCGACAGAAAACAAAAGCAATAGCTACCAAGCCTAGTTCATTTCAAGAGTCTTGTCATTCAGTTAGGTCACATTATCTCATCATGATCAAAAGATTAAAAAAAAATAGCAATATAGCAATAGGAAGAAAATAGTGGGAAGAAGAAGCTTGCATCACATAGAAAATATTGATTTTAATTATTTTCAACATGATTGATGGTGGTTGGTTTTTAAATGTTTATTTTTTTGGACAGTTTACATTTTTTTTAGTTTCAGCATATATGCATTTTCACTACTCTAATTTTTGGGATTTGGGCACATTTTCAACAACAAAAAATTTGCACAATACAGTTTTAGTATAATGACTTTGTTGGCAGTACTGTATTTTGGCACCTTACAGTATATGGTATCCTACTTTATGAGGATATTTTCTGATATTTTATGGTTGAGTTATTACATTTTTATGTGTTTTTTTCCAATTGCCATTTTCATACATGTTAGTGGGAGGCACATGGAATAAGAGGATATTTTTCATAGTATATTTTTGTAATTATATTATTTATTGTGAACACATAAAGTGTTGGGAGTCAAAAGTAAATCATTAATAGATGAGGGGCACATACCATTCTTTATAAAGAAAGTTAAATTAAATTTTAACTTATCTTTTAGAACACCCATTCCCCGAATGATAACAAGAGATATTAAAATAAAAAGAAACTAATCCCTCAAACAGTTGAACTCCTTAATTGTTTCAAATCCATACACAATGGACAAGAGCCCATGAAGGAAAAGGAGAATACTATGTGAGGAGAAGTATGCAAAAATTATAACGCTGTCATTATATTCCTTTGATTAATTTTTTTGTGAGTTCAAGAAGCTGGTATGGTTGGTGGTAGCAGACTCATTCAAAGGAGAGACGGGTAGAAAGGCAGACTCATCTCATTCTTCTAAGGATTTTCAAGTGATATTATTTACGGTGGTGCTAATAGCTGTTGAGCAGTAAAAAGGGTCTTTTTCACCTCTATTTACCCTACATTAATTGTCAATCCATGAACGATTTGTTATTTCAAAGAGTATACTCAGTTTGAGGCAGTCATTTGTCAGAGTAATGCTAGTAGTATAGTGCTCTCAATACAAGGGTAAACGGATGCTTGGAATGAAATATATTTGCAAAAAGAAGCTTAGGATTCAAATCATGCGTTCAGAAAGCTACATCAATTTATCAGTCGAGGGTACAGTAACAGTAACTCTCCCCTCTATAAACTGATGCAACTAAGAAGGCACTCAAGAGAAGGATCATCAAACTGGGAACTAGACAGCATATGTCGATGTTCACTACAGTTTCAGACCTTCTACACACCAAAGCAATGATGATCTTCAAATGGCAAGAAATGGAACAACAACTATCTCTATGAATAAGATTGAACAGCAAAACCTTAACCTACGGAAATGAATGCATCAATAATTATAATCTACAGGCATTAAGTAACAGCTTCTTATTTGAACAGCAAACAAAAATGGAACAGCAGACTCTCAAAAATAAAGTATAGAGCAGTAACTGAAATTTGAATATACAGCTACCCAAGTTAAACACGCAACACACTTAATCAGTAAAAGGAACAGTAATCTGAGCTTCGATATAATACACATGAAACACAACTATAAAATAGCAACAATTGTAATGGAACAACAATTGTTTCGGAACAGCAATGGTAATAGAACAACAATTTCGAATAAACAGCAGTGACGATTTAAGAATAAATCATACAGTAGTACCGATTTAGGAATATACATCACGGTTAATCTGTCATTTGTAAGGAACAACAATGCTATATAAATTGTCAAAAGGAACAATAATGTGATGCGGAGTTAGAATGATAACATAGCATCCCTGTTACAAGTAACTGTAGTATTTAATCAAGTATAACAGAGCCGATATATAAAACAGTAAATCGCTTCAGATTACTTAGCAGAGTAAAACAAAGAAATCAAACCACACATGAATTAGAAATATGATACATGAGCAAGTGATCCACCAGGGCCGAGCCCTTAGCCTCCAGTGACTCACTGCTTCAGGCTACTCCAGAATCAACGATAGAACAGCAACCAGGTTTTTATATTAAAATATTAAACAGAGTTACAGGGACTCGCTCTTCAAAGAGAGTCGATGATCAAAGTTCAAGTACCAAGGAAAATTTCATAAAAATAACAATAGTTTTTCTCTCTCTCCCAAGCTAACAGTGCTACCCCTTTTTATAACATCCAAATGGTGATATCAACAATGCAGAGGATTGTTAAGATAGCGATCCCTCAAGATCAAAAGATCTTGAGGGATTCATCAAGTTGTTAATTTGCAGTTATCTTCTTGTTCTTTTGCGCCGATTGGAGATCTCCTTTTCCTTTTTCTGGCTGTTACAATCCAATTTGGATCGCCTTGTTTGAGTGCGGTTCCCTGCCAAAGGGACAACAGTTAACTTGGTCTCATTCTTTCCTTTGGGATGACAGTCCTCCGTTTTCTCCTCTTTCTGCATAGAAAAAGGGTAATTGTTAGTTATTTCATATTACATATAAACCTTCTAGATTTTATCATATTTTTCTACCATATGCCTAGCTCATGATGTGAAAAGTTTGTGATTTGAAGAAAAGATAACAAGGTAAATGAAAATAACATACCTTCTCCAATGCCCAACAATAGCTATTAATTTTACAGAGAAGCCTTACTGGCTTAAATATATCAAACTGCCCAAAAGGGTTTCATATAGTTATTTCATATCATTTTTGTTCTCTAAATGTTTATATATGACTTATTTTACACTGTAAACATTTTCAATAGAGTTATGGCCAAGATTTTTCGCAAAGACTTGCTAAACAAAAGGTTGCACTCACTATTTTTACTACAAATCAGTCGTTTTCAGCCACTTATCTATGTGCATACTTCTTCGAATTTATTCATTTTCATGAAAAAATTTGGCATTGAAGTTTGTTTAATTATCTGATAGATTTTATAGCAGAAATATTTAAGTACTCATGTAACCTTGTGACTTTCAGAACACTCTTTAATTGTTTTTCATTTATTGTTTTACTTCAATTTCATATTGTTCGTAATTTTCCATGTTGTTATATATTGTATATTTGTATTTGATTTCACTTTCCTACTGCAAAATTTGTATAAATTTCACTTTCTATATTTTTCATCAATCCTATACATGTCAATAATTAATTTTCAATGTTGTAAATGAACCTGAAAATTCCAAAATCACTCGCTAAACTCAAGCATAAAATATTTGGGCCTAGTCCCACTATCTGACTTGCCTAGTGAGATTCGACTATTTGACAGAGAAGGTTAAAAAATTCCATGATCAACATCTTTGGGCAACCATACTGGGGACAAATTGGTCTTTGGTCCACTTTGAATTTGATTTCCATTATTCTTATGGTTGGTTGTCCCATGTTTTAGGGTAACTCGTGGGAGTCTTCTTCTGATCACGTTGAAGACTTCATTCTGTTTTGTCAATCTGTTGGGGTTTACAATATATTTACTTGCTTTGATTTATTTCCCCATTCCCTTCATGGAAAAGCGAAAGATTAGGACAGGGGTATAACACCTAATCCAAGCCTAGTAGGAGAGAATTTTTTTATAAAATTCATTAATGATTTCTCCACCTATCATCACATTGAATCTTCACCCAAGTGTATTCATGTTCCCCTTTGATGTGACTTTTATGATGGCCCTCATGAACAAATTACTTGTAAATTGTTTTTAAAATTTGAGCTTGAATATCAGGTGAATCCCTATCTCTTCTTAACAAAACAAAAGGATTACAACATAGCTCATGATTCTTAATATTCAAAGGTGTGCAAAATCTCAATATTCTCATACTATCTCTGATCATGAAGCTTTCTTTAATGTCTCCTCTTTTAATGATACTCTTTTTTAGACACATGCTGAACAAGATCATGTTTTATTTCTTGAAGATAAATCTTGCAAGGAGAATCATCTCATTTCACATCTCACTATTCTCCATATTCCTCTTTTTGACAATCATTCTAAAGAAAGTGAAATAGAGGATTCAAGGAATGATGTAGCTTCATGTAATTTTTGTTTTAGTCCATGCTAATATAGAAATATTGTCTTTTCTAATGATCATGAAAAAGGTCGAGTCAAGGGCACATGTTTTGTTAAAGAGTGTAATTCTTAGGCCCTATACCCTTAGTTTAAAGAAGTTTTGGATGGCCAATCATTTAATTATTATCCTTTCTTGAATTATGATGACTATTTTATCAATGAACATGAAATTATGGAAGGTGATCATCTGATACCAAATTATAATGATATTTCGGATCAAGAGCATGAAGTTTTGATTCAAGAAGAGAGAAGACAAGAATACACCCTAGATCTAAGAGAGGAATTTCTATCGCAAAACACAAAAAGAAATGCACATTATAATTCTTATTTGCAAATGGCTGAAATCACAAGTTTTTATTTCTTTCCCCTCCTCTCTAATGTCGAACATACTTATTGTAACACCCTCCTCCCACATTTACCCAAGCTAACCGGTCCATTGGGGTAAACATGTGACGAGAGGTTACTATGATGTGGTTCAAATCCCCATGTATAGTTAAGGAAGTGGAACCAACAAAACAAAACCATTCTGACCTTCCACAAGTGCTACAAAACCTTCAGGAGCCAACCAACCCCTTAAGGTGTCCAACCCCTGGGAGAACTTGCTTTTTCACTACCTTAGAGCCTCAATCGCTCCCATGACAAGGCATTGATGCAACTGGGACCCTCCATTCACTCCCACAGCAAGGAATCCATGTGACTGTGGCCTTTTTTAGGTAGTTTTGTGCCAGCGACCCCAAATTTTGTACCAATTTTCCAGGCCAGGACTCGAGCCACTGCCCAAAACTTCATGAAACTTCCAAAAATGTTAAATAAAATTGAAACAAGGTTATTATTGCAAACACTTGAAAAAGGAATTGATATGACCCCTACTATCCAGGACATGCATTTCGTCAAACATATCACAAACATGTAATCTACAGTTCATAAGAACAAATCTAAGCATAGGGGTCTCATACTTATCTGAGAATCATCAAAGAGGACTGGCATCTCCTCACACTAAATGCATTCTTTTCTATTAGGTCATTCATTCACTAACATTTCATATACTAACCAAAACATGATGCAAGCCATACATCATAATTGTCCTAAAACATACCTATCACCAGCAAATAACTAGAGATATATCAAGGAGGAAACAACCATTAAAGCCACATAATATCAATCACATTTACTCATGAGAATACTAAGGAAAATGAGCTCTCATTAAAATATGTAAATCCAACCAAGTCAGGGACTTCCACGTACCACCCGACCATAGATTGGATTGAACCAAATATCTCTTTCAGCCAATCACCTTTCCGCCATATTACAAGCATGAATGTGGGATCTCGTGAAAAAAATCAAACAAAACCAAACCAGGGCTTCCGGAGGAAAAACCATCTCAGCCCTAAACCAGTGATTCCAGCTCACGATCAAACATCACTAACCATCACCAGATCAGTCTCTACCCAAGTTGACCAAGGCTTTGAAGCGTTTGTTCCAACCAAGGCTTCTAGGACTAGTAACTCAAGCCACAGTTGCTACCAAGATCAAATGCATTTGTCCAACCAGGACTTCCAGGACTAGTAACTCAACCCACGAAGGGCTCTAGAGCATTTTTCCAACCAAGACTTCCAGGACTAGTAACTCAACCCGAGTTGTTACAGGGCTTCTAGAACGTTTGTCCAACCAAGGCTCCAAGAACTAGTAACTCAACCCACAGCCATAAGGAACATGAGAACCAACTAGAAAACAAGGACAAAACCCACAACACCATGGCTATCCAGGAAATGGAAAGGCTAGGTAAAACCACTATCAATCTAGGCAAACCTCCATGCCAATGACAGATCATGACCAAAAAACCACATGCATCCCAAAACTAGCAAGGTAATCATACATGCAACTCAGTACCTGCAAGAAAAACCCACTATAGTTGTTGATCCCGACATCCTCTTATGATTTCCTTCTCTTCCTTTTCCTTCTTGCACCAAATCCAGTATGTCGCACTCCTCCAAGAGTTCTCCTAGAAACTCTAAGTATCCAAGAATATGAGAGAGAGAGAATAGAGAGAGAGCTCCAAGCTTAAACTAACAAAAGTCTGTCAACTGAAACTCAGGAGACTTTTTATTAATGATTACTCTAATTTCTTCAATTCTCCGTTATTTTCCATCATTTTCCTCCTCACATACAGCTTGTGACCTTTCACCTTCCTTTTCTCCTATTTTCCATTATTTTCATAAATAAAATTCCAATTAATGCCTCTTTCCCTTTTCAAAGCTTTTTCCATTACATTTTCCAATTTCCATAGCCATTCATTAATCACAAGTGATCCCCATTACTATGTTGTTTCCCAACATTCATCTTGGAATACATGTCCCATGACCTTGGTTATTATTTTTCCTTTATTAACTTTATTACATGGATTTTTAACCAAGGGTGTTAAAGAACCCTCCCCTTGGGAGAACATTGTCCTCGATGTTCAATGAAACCTACAACCAGCAAGACTACTAAAAAGAAAAACATACTGCCCATGGATATTTATAACTTAGCTTGTTGCAGTATTTACAATGATCAACCTACTAAGAAGCAAACCAGCATAATCAGCTTGACAACCATAATGACATAACATCCATACCTCTTATTGGAGCTTTAGAACATAGCTCATGGCGATATTTGCATCCATATACATATATACACATGTACCAAAACATCACACCAAAACATAGGCCAAATACATTCACTCAACTAGCGAATAAAGAAGGATACATATCCCACATTTAATCATCCATCTCCCATGCATCTTCATCGGGCCCAAAGTGCTTCCATTGCACTTTAACCTGCTTAATTTCTGGTTTCGTAGCATGAGCATCTTTCTTTACAAAATGAACTGAGGTTTCAGCTAGAATCCTCATTCTGGTTCCACCTGCAATACAGACCAATCAATCACATGATCGGCATATTTAACATACCTCTTAAGCAATGACACATGGAAAACATCATGGACTTTCACTGTCAGAGGCAATGTAAGTCAATAGGCTACTAGTCCAATCCTTTCAAGAATCTTGAAAGGTCCACAAATCCAAGGTGCCAGCTTGGCACATGATCCAATCCTCAAGGAGCTCCTCCTGGGCTTGATGCACAAGTACACATGTTCCCCAACCTGGAACTCCTTAAACAACATGTTTTGATCTTCATAAATCTTTTGTCTATCATATGTTGCCTTTATATTTTTCTTTATTACCTGCATTTCCTATTCCATCTCTGCCAACATGCACGGTCCTATCAATACCATGTTCACTGGATCACTGCAAATTATGGGAGTATTACAACTCGTCTCATACAGTGCCTCGAGCAGACTCATCCATAGTGACTCTTGATACCTATTGTTGTAAGTAAAATCAACCAATGGAAGATACTCTTCCCACCTCCGTTGTTGATGCACCACATACATCCTGAACATGTCCTCCAAAATCCTATTGACCCTCTCTGTCTATCCATTTGTTTATGGATGATAAGGTGTACTTAAGGCCAACTTTGTGCCCAAGCCTACAAATAACTCTTTCGAGGATCTAGAAGTGAACTTGGCATCCCTGTCTAACACAATTTTCTTTAGTACACCATGCAACCTCACTACATCTCTGATGAAGACTTGTGCTACATCATTAGTTGAATAAGTAGACTTCACTAGAATGGAGTGTGCTACCTTAGTCAACATGTTGACCAAAACCATGATAGAATCATGTTGTAGATTTCCTCAGCAAACCTGTAATGAATTCCATGGAAGTGACCTCCCATTTCCACTCTGGAATCGAAATTGGATGTAGTAACCCACCTGGATGCTTACATTCTGCCTTTACTTGTTGACAATCCAAGCATCTAGCCACAAACTTTGCCACTTCTTTCTTCAAATTCGCAATAGTAGAACTTCTTCATTCTTTTCAATGCCTTTTGATATTCTGGGTGACCTGAATATGGCTTAGCAAAAAAATCCCTCAAGATAAGCTTCTTGAGCTCAATGTTGTTTGATACATATCCATTGTCCCTAAATATGACTATTGCATCTATTGTGAGATGATAGTCCCCATCTTGATCACTTGTACCTTGTTGTAACCTGTGCATAAGCTCCATGTACCTGTCATCCTACTAACCTGCCTACAAGGTCTAATCCTGTAGATCTGTCCCATATGAACTCATAGCTTCAATGTGATTTACTTGTACTCTTCTGCTAAGAGCATCTACAACCTTGTTCTCTTTACCTTTAATGTACACGATCGCAAATTCAAACTCGCTAATCGTGGCCAACCATCTACCTTGTCTAGAATTTAGGTTTGATTGGTCAAATAGATACCTCAATCCATTGTGATCGCTCATCAATACAAACCTCCTGCCAAGAAGATAGTGTCTTTGCATCTTCAATGCATGGATGATCGCTTCCAACTCAAGATCATGTGTCGAATAATTTTTCTCATGCTAATTTAGCTTCCTTGATTCATAGCATACTACCTGTCCATATTTCATCAAGAATCCACCAAGTCGTCTCTTGCAAGCATATGTACATACCATAAACTCTTTTTCTAGATCTGCAATATTTAGAATGGGAGAATTTGTCAACAACTGCTTCAACTGATCGAAATTGGCTGCACATTCCTTTGTCCATTCAAATTTCTTACCTTTTCACTACAATGGTGTGATGAGATAGGCAATCCACGAGAAGTTCCTAACGAACCTCTTGCAGTAATCTGCTAACCCCATAAATGACCTTACCTCATCCACATTCCTAGGAGCTACCCATTCCATGATAGCTCTTATCTTTTTTGGATCCACTGTTATGCCTTCATTGGAGACAACATGCCCCAAGAAATGTACCTTTGTCTGAAATAAACTGCATTTACTAATCTTGGCATAAAACTAATGCTCTCTTAGTAATCTTAATATTGTTGCCAAGTGTTTGGCATGCTCTTCCTCATTCTTAGAATACATCAATATATCATCAATGAATACAATAAAAAATGTGTCCAGATAAGGACTATTGGGCCTCAAATATGCCCATTTTTCCATCATAAAATACCACTATTCATAACCTAAATTCCTATATTTTTAATTCATTTCATACCATAATTCAACAACTTGCCGCCAAATACACATCTTACACTTTGTGGTTTATTATCATTAGTTTTCTTGACTTTTCTATGATTAGAGGTGATTTTCTCATGATTGGCTAATGATGGTTTTTCCAATTTCATTTACCACAAGGATCCATTGTTGAAATTCTTCATAAAGCAAAATCATACAAGATTAGTACAGAATGCAGAATTCTTGTAGGTGAAAATATAAAATTTGTGATCAAATGAAGAATAATATCAAGATTCTAAGACACGGGTTTTGTTCAGAATACCTCATTCAAGTAACCCAAAAATCATTTGGAAAAATTCATCATCACGAAGAAGTTATGGTTAGGGGAGTAATAAGTACAGGATCCCTAAGCTTGAAATAGTTCGCGTTACGTACAAAAAATATGGGTTTGATGTTTCGGTGATCATCCATGTGGAGGACCATGATTGGGATAGTTGGTTGCACCTTATAGAAATATTTTCATTTGCTTTGTTCTCCTTACTTGGCTTTGATTTTTTCCTTTACTTTACTTGGCTCTGATCTACTCTTAGTTAATTTGTTGTAACTATTTTCCATCGATTGAACTCTTTAAAAGGTCGTTGTTTTGTAAGGAGTGGGAGGTACCATATGCATAGTTTTCTGTAAGGAAGATATACGCTTAGATAACATTGGTTATTGTGGCATACTTCTTATTTGATGTCTGAACTGATGTTTCATTGAAATTTAATATAATTCAGGTCTCGATGTTTACTTTCTTATAAGTGTTATGTCTTTTGCTTTTTAAGGTACTGCATTAGTTTAAGACTTGCTTTGGGAAGTGACAAGTGCCCACCACAACCTGGAACCAAGTCTTGTAATCATCATAGATTGTAGGAAGTGAGTTTTGTTGAAATCCATAGAGTTACATTGTTGGGCACGGGATCCCCCAAGGGAAGTTTTGGGGCTTAAAGCCCAGATTTTGGTCAAAAGATGTAAATCCGATGTAAAGACTCCACATTTTGTGGGCGTGGAGATTTATATTTTATAAAATATATCCAGATCATTCTAGTAGTCATCAACAAATAAAACAAAGTACCTTTCTCCTTGGAGTGCCTGATTTCTAGTTGGTCCACATAAATCAACATGGATGATCTCCAAAGGTTTTGATGTAGAGAACTCCTTGGTCTTGTGGTTGGTTCTGTTTTGCTTTCCATGTTGACATGGACCACATACTCCTTGATTTGGTTTGAAAAGCTTTGGAATGTCTCGTACAGCTTTAATCTTGCTGATATTGATCAAGTTCTCGAAGCTTGTATGTCCAAGTCGCTTGTGCCATAGCCAACTTTCATATGTTTGATTTAAGTAGCATTTATCTTCTTGAATCTTGTTCAGAATGTAAATGTTGTCTGGAGTTCTAACCCCTTTTGCCACAAGTTCCCATGAGGAAGAGTTCCTTATTTCACAGTATTTGGTGCTAAAGACAACATTATGTCCTTGATCATAGATCTGGATAACACTCAGGAGGTTGTGTTTGAGCCCGTTTACTAGCAGAGCATTTTGGACTTTTCGTTTTCCGTTGATAAGAGTAACAATTCACTTTCCAGCAATTCTGGCAGATCCACTTCCAAAGGATACATTTCCTTCCTTTTTGCTCAATGAGACAAACTTCCTTTTGTCCCCTGTCATGTGTCTAGAGCACCCACTATCCACAAACCAATGATTTTCATTATTTTGAGCATATAGAGCTAGGCCACATTTATCCATGTTGGGATTCTCACTACTTGCTTTTCCTCTTTTGAGTGGGCAATTTTGTTCATAGTGTCCATTATTGTAGCATAATGAGCAAATCAGATCAAATTTGGTCAAGGGATCAAACGAATTGAAGGTTTTGATTTGTCCCTGCGTTTTGGGGCCATATGGTTTGATTATTTGACCCTTGAGCTTTGGTGTTTCACTCTTGCAAGCCATGCAATGTCTGGCTTGATGACCAAAGTCTTTACAATGAAAACAATGTCCAAGAAAGATAGTTTTGTACCTGTTGTAGTAGCCACGATTTGAGTCAACTTCCTTCCTTGGAATTACTCCTGCTTCATTCTTTGGATTTGAGATGGGCCTTTGATAGAATATTGGTTTGTATCTGCTATAATATCCATGATTCGAATCCACATTCTTCTTTTGAGTTATTCTCTCTTCATTCTTTGGATCTGGGATGCGCCTTTTATGACATACTTTTTCTTCTTTTGGGTTGCTGGAAAGTGCATCGGCATAGCATTTTGCACTATTCTTAGTGCTTGATGATTCTCCTTTAAAACCTATTTCAGACTTGTCATGTTGAGGTTTTTTACTTTTTAGGATAGTTTCAAGTATTTGAGAGCTTTTCCAGCCCTTTTTAACTTGCTCCAATTCCTTACTCAAAGATACTATTTTTGTTTCACGTTCTTCGCAAGTCTCTTCTTTTTCTTTTAGCTTTGTTTCCAAGAGGTCTTCTCTTCTTCTTGTTTCCTCATTTTCTACCTTGAGAGAAATGATTTAATTCCGTAATTTCTCATTTTATTCAATGGCACTTATTAACAGTTCATCTACATTTCCTTCTAGCCCTGAGTCATCATCATTTGTGAATGCCATGAATAATGTTTCTTGTCTTTCATCATGGTCACTTTCCTCATCTGATTTATTTTTTATGACTACAAATTCATCCTCATCGGACTCATCTTGCTTAGAGAATAAGTTCTTCTTATTGATCCCTTTCTTTTTGTATACCATTCTTTTAGAATTTCCTTCATCATCATTATCATGTTTATGCGGACATTTTGCAGCATAATGACCTATTTTTCCACATTTTAAGTAGATAAGAGGGTACTTACCTTTTAGATTAGATCCTTTCTTTAGCTTTCGTACAAAGTGTGCCAATTCGGTTTCCACATCGGAGTCATCACTACAGTCATTCCTTTCTTTCCCCTTCTTTGATTTTGAAGCCTTGAATGTTGCATATTTGGAGCTTGGGCCACCTTTTCTCATCTCATAGACAGTGAGGATTCCATGGATTTCATCCATCTTGAGAGTATATAGATCCTTTGCTTCTTCTATGGTGCTTATTTTGGAGTCAAATCTGTCTGGAAGAGATCTTAAGACCTTTTGAACAATGGTACTTTCTTCAATCTTTTCGTCCAATCCTTTAAGAGAATTGACCACTTTAGCTACTCGGAGAAAGTATGATGCAATATCTTCTTCATCTTCCATTTTCAGACTTTCAAATTTCCTTCTCTGAGTTTGAAGCTTTGCCTTCTTGACTTTTGAGTCCCCATCCTATAAGCCAATTAGCTTATCCCACATTTTTTTTGCAGATTTACAATTCATGACTTTTGTAAACTAGAAATCAGTGATTCCACTAGTGATGGAGTTCAAGGATTTTGAATTTGCAATGTAGGCTTTCCTCTCATCTTGATCTATTGGAAGAGTGGGAGGAATTGGGTACTCATTTAGAACGAAATGCCAGACTTCAGGTCCAAGGGACATTAAGTAGTAGGTCATTCTCTTTTCCCAGAAACCAAAATTGGTGTCATCGAACAAAGGAGGTTTTCCTGACGCTTCGTGATTTCTCATCATGACTGCGAATCCTTCTTCAACCTGTTAGGCTAATATGAAGAAGCCCGCTCTGATACCAATTGTTGGAAATACTGAGAGCAGGGGGTGAATCAGTATTTCTTTTTAATTGTTCTTTTTATCACAAAAACATTTATATATATGGAACACAAAAATAGATAGTTGGAATAAATGCTTTTATTAACACAAACAGTGCAATGGAATAAATAAAATATAGAAATGGTTGCAATCAGTTGCCAAGCACCAACTTGGACTTTTGTGAGGCTCCAACCTCCAAAGGACCAACTCTGTTTTTCCAAGGTAATAGTTCTACACTTAGGAGCACCAACTCCCAAGGATTTCAATCCTTTCAGTTCTAAGGCTCCAACCCTAACTTGGTATAAACTATTTTGTTATAGTTCTCTACTCCCAAGCCTGTTGAGCTTCTGCTTCACTCTTATTCTCCTACTTCTCTTGCCTCTCCTACCTTTGCCTAAACTTCGGCTTCCTCTCACTCTGATTATATGCACACACCAACCCTTTCCTTGTTTTTCTTGTTTTATATGTTCCTGATGCCTCTAACTATTGGTTTCCTCGTCTCGCTGGCTCTTTGGCTTCCTCAACGCTCGCTTTAGCTTCCTCTGTGCTAGCTTCTCCTTTGGCTTCCCTCTTCTTCATCGTTTTGGCTTCCTCTGCGCTGGCTAGTCCTTCGGCTTCCCAGCTTTTCGCTTTCCTTTACGCTGGCTTGTCCTTTGGCTTCCCGACTTTTTGGCTTCCTCTGTCTCTTCGTGTTCACCAACACTTTAGGGACACGTTGATTCAATAGTGAGGACCGAAAGTACTCAGAGAAGACTGTTTCACATTAAAGAAAACTGTAACAAAGGCCCTTTTTAATAATAATGTGCATGCAGCGAACTTTATTGTTTACGGAGAGATTGTATTGGAGGGATAGTACCAATGAGGAGGCCCCACCTGCCACATCACCATCGCAATCACAATCGGCTTTGTTCAGGTCTACTGAACTATCGGAACCCCAATTACAAGCTTTTTGGCCTAAAAACCCTGGGCAACACAAACACTGAAATACACAGAAAATATATGAAAATCCCGACCAAAACTCTTAAGGGTGGACTTCAAATAACTTTACACCCGCATCTATAACTGCTTCACATCCGGCTTTGGTCGCTATCGCGAGGCCACCGTCGATATATGGGATCCTCAATCCAGTGGTCGATATTCAATTTCCGGTGGCCCAGAAGTACAGAGGTTACCTGCCCGAAGAAAGTGGTTTCTCTCTTCCCTCCACCAGCCACACGTCACCCATTGTATGGGATCGGGTGGAGCCAACCCAATACCATTTACCGCCTAAGGCCCGCCCGAAATCCCGCTTACGGAACTTAAGTATTATAGGGCCACTTCTAAAAATCCTTTCGGGTCCGATCTTTATCGCTTCGTGGCTTTTCCTTTGTATTTCGATTTTTACACCGAAACCCGCCAATACACAGAAAAACCCTTTATGCGCGAAACTTAAAATTTATAAAGTCAGGTTTATAAAACCCATCAGGTCCACCTATGTAATCACAATCGGCAGTATCATGTGTTATTGGCCCCGCTCCTTTGCATCGCAGCGATGCGATATTGCAATCGTTGATCATGGCAATCGCATGTTGCATGGCCCCGGGGGTCTTTCCCTTGCCTCGTGGCATCACTGACGCCGATCCTCCGATATATATGTATTTTCCACCTCCGATAATGCAATGCATATATATATATATATATATATATATATATATATATATATATATATATATAATTATATATATATTATATATATATATATATAGATATATATATATTGTATGTATGATGTATGTTTTTCTACCTTCAATAGTGTATTCTGAATATACACTCTTTTCCGCCTCCGTATGTGATATTGCTATATGTGTGTGTGTGTGTGTGTGTGTGTGCGTGTGTGTGTGTGTGTGCGTGTGTGTATGTGTGTGTGTGTGTGTGTTCGGCCTCTTTTGACTCTTCCACCTCCTTTAACTCTTTTTTGGCATATATTTCTCCTGATAGTGTATTCTTTGGCATGCCTTGCTCCCGATATGGCTCCTCCTGAGCTCCGATAGCTCTATTTTGCTCCTCCGATATGTCCTTCTTAGGCATATATGTATGACATATATATATTGCTCCTCCTGTAGCTCCAATAGCTCTGCTTGGCTTCCTCTAGCTCCTAGGATATTGCCATATTGACATCAATTACAATTTATGTCAACAGAACTCCCATTCACAGAACTAGCCCTCCATCCTGCGAATGTTGCGTCCTGCGAAACTCATGTCACCTCATCTTGTCATCCGAGTCAACACATAAAATATGTCAAAGTGACTCTTCCTTTCCCTCTCCAATGTGCAAAGGCAACCTACTAGTGCTACAAGCCCCATCTATGTATGTCTGAAGAGGGTTTCTTTGATGTTGTAATGTGCACTCTGGCTGGACCATTAGGGAATCCAAACATTCCCCAACCTGGGTTGGTTTGGTAGCTGACTAGGCACAAACCTTTCTCATGCCCTCCAGCTCCTCATTCTATTATAGAATAACATCTCTCACTAACGTGGCCTTCCTTTTCAATGCTATAAGACCAACCTATAACTGATGAAATTGTTGTGGGCGACCATCATCTAATATCACTATATCTCCTGGCACCTCATCAATCTATTGTGTGTTGCTATCAACTAGAAACTCATACATAGTCCTAGACACCTCATCAATGGGTACCTCAGCAATAGATGGAACCTCCTCAATGGTGGACACCTTTATGTATCTTTCCACCTCCTCGATGGATGACCCTATGGGTGTATGCTCTACTCTCTCCCCCAAGGTGTTAACTAGTGTTGTGAAAGAGGTCTCCAACAATGGTGACTCCTGCGCCACACTGGGTATATCGATGTGCTCCTCACCATCCTATTTTCCCTCAACATCATGCTCAAACTCCTCCTCAGGCTCATGATTTCTAAATCCAGGCCTCCACTAGCAAAAGCGCCTCCAAGTCTCACCATCTAATTGTCCTTGGTTTGTGTGCTCCTTTTGAGAAGATATGGTGCGTTGATTTTATCGACTCTCCCCACATGGTGTAGATGGTTGTACCCCGATGGCCTACACCCCTCGAGTGTCTCTATTGTAAGGATGAGGATGGATCTGGTCTGGCAGCTTCCTCAATTAGGCCGATCTCTCATCGTCTTAGTGGATTCCACCCAAGAATTCCTGCATATTAAATACTCCTCGAGCCATGGGTTCTCCGTCATTGTGCATACATGTCCAAATATTCCATGATCTAGTTGGCTACCCCACAGTTGGCCAAGATCATGGCTCTGATACCACTGTAATATTCCAAATTGAAATTTAAAGTTAATAATAGACACATGAACTAGGCTATAACAAATAAAATCACAAATACGCATGCACCATTAAAAACACCAAGAAACCGGGTAAATATGTTGAGCCATTTTATTAAATTATGAGTTGTAAGGAGCACATATGGCATGGAACAAGTGAACCTGTGATTTCATAAACAAGCAATAGCAACCTAGGTGAAAGAGTTGACCCCAAGAGCTAGGAAACTTCGGTCCAATATCCTTCTACACAGGCCCAGAGATTGGCAATTGTTGTTGCACTGGAAATGGTGAGAATGACCCTCTGTGGTGCCTAGAATCACCTGAAAATGCAATTGTAGCTTCTCCCAAAAATACTCAACTTAATCTTCTCTAGATTAACCACCCGAAAAACCCACAAAATGGTGCAATTTACTAGCTGAGTAGTAAAACACCCTGTTGAATAAAAGGGATTCTAGCCTGAATACTACCCAAGAAATTCTGTAAATTTAACCGGGAGCTCTCCTCCAGATACCCATAAAAACCCAGAAAGCTTTGGGTCTCATTCCAACCTTCTAGAATCACCCCCAATTTCTATGAGATCCTCCATTTCTTGGGAAATTCATTCTATAGAAAATTAGCCCCTGCAACCCCGTCAAAATGCTGAAACAATTTTACCCAACAAGCCCTCTTGCACTCCATAGCAAGCCAGCCCCAAAATTCCTCAACCAAATCTACCCTGCAATCAACCACACCAAGAATGTCGCAGTCGAGAACACCTTATGCACATGCCCCAAGAAGAATAATTTGACCTAGGTAATAAACACACCCTCGTCCTAATAATCTACCTTAAATCTGTTGCAATTTTTCCAAGGATAGATCTTGCAAAAACCCGGAACTAGATCCACATGAATTCTTCTCCAAAAGAGGACATGGTCCCCTTTTTTACATCTAGATTGCTCCACAAAGCAGCTGGAACCTCCTGAAATCTATCCAGAAATTCTCCAAGGAATCATGGCAATGCTCCCCTAGGGTGGCACTCAAATTCCACTGAAGAAAGAGTGAGATGTCCCCTTAGAAATCTTTGGTGTTGAAAAACACCTTGTGACCCAGTTAAACAGCTTGAGAAACAATTATGTAAAAGTCAAATTAGCAAAAAATCCCAATTTATCCCTGTTGGCATTATGGCACAGGTTTGGCGCTATGGCACAGGTGTTGTCCTTGATGGCAACTCACTCTGGTGACAGATCACAGTTCAAGCACTCAGAAAGAAGAAAAAGATATATATGCAGGTTCACTTTGATGAAGCCGCGTATACACGCGGCTTGGACGTTCCCAAGGCGCATATGCATATACACGCACTTTCAAGCAAGGAAAAGCGCGTACATGTGGGAGAACTTATTTTTGGTCCGTGGTATTTAGTCCTTGGTATTTGAACCTATGGTTTTGGGCCATGGTATCTCGTCATAAGTTTTGATCCCAAGTATTGGGTCCATGGTATTGAATTGTTATGGTTTTTGGACCGTGGTATCGTGAAAGGCCTAAGGCTATAAAAGAGGAAGGAGATCATTTGGCAAGGGACCATCTGAATTATTGAATATCTGATAAAGTGTTAGATCTGGAATACTGTGATTGGGTTATGGTGCAGATCTGGATCTCAATGAAGAAGGAACTTGAGCGCAAGGAGAAGGATAAGTTCTATTGATGGGTCAAAATCTTAAGGCTTCAATGATAGTATCTTTGTATGATTTTGATCTGTTCTATGTGGCGCTTACTTGATCTATAAATCTAGTAATCTGGGTTAACTAATGTCTGAATGTTTGAAAGAGTGAATTATCCTTTATAGATCTATACGCAGGTTCAGTGAAGCAAAGGCGCGTATACACGCGGGTTCTGCGAATTAAAACTGCGTATACGTAGGTTGGTCCAAACATAGAAGCGTATAAACGCAAGTTTCTGGTTCTTGAAGTAGCGTACGTCCCTTGGATTATCTTCTAGCTGCTTCTGTTTATTGTTGTAGTGTTTTGGGTTCAGAATTTGGTGTGTGGTTACTGTTGCTGTGTTCTGGGTACAGCTGTCAGAGAAGTGTCTATTTGATTCAGTGTTAATTGGTGAAAAGGAGATTGTTTGATACAGAAATTCTTGATGATTGATTGATGTTCATGGATCCAGTCTGAAAATTTATGAAACGTGGTCCCTGGAAGCAAAGAGAAGGTTGTAGCCTTTTGCAGGTAGTAGCCTGTGTACTAGTATCCCAGCTAGTACAAGAGCTAAGGGGGTTGTAGCTCCCTTCCAAGAAAAGCTGCAGAACGAGAGAGGGTTGTAGCTCTCTGCAAGTAGCAGCCTGCGTACTGGTAAAGGACTGCACCAGTACAGAAACATTGTAAAAAGAAGTTTCTAAATAAAGGAAGATAGAGATGAATTGCAGCAGGTTTTTCACCCACACTGGGTTTCCACCTTATATCTTGTGTTCTTGTGTGTGATTGTCATCTGCTCTGTTTCACTGTTTTTGGTTACTGTTTATTTGATTCTGATACATAGATTAATGATCAACATCTGTAAGATAAATTAAATTATAAGTCTACATGGTATATGCGGGTTTCCTTATCTGTAGTTGCGTATATACGCGGTTTTCACTAACTAAAGTAGCGTATATGATCTGGGTTTGAAAAAGGAAATAATTGACTTGATAATACTGATTCACCCCCCCCCCCCCCCCCCAGTATTATTTCCAACTATTGGTATCAGAGCAGGTCCTCAGAAGAAGCTTGATTGCTTGAAGGAAGATTCTTCATCATGAGAAACTACGAGAGAGAGCATCATTAGGCCACCAATTTTTGATGGACCAACTTCGTCTATTGGAAGGTAGAGTTACAGCCTATCTTCAATCTCTTTGGTACAGAAGTCTGGGATATCATAGATACAGGGTACACTTTTCCATCAGCAACTCCTACAGATCTGGCTGAGAAGAAGCAGTTTGAAACTAATGCAAAGGCTGTCAATACTCTATTACGATGTCTATCTCAATCAGAATTCATCAATATTATGCAGTATAAAACCGCAAAAGAAATATGGGACAAGATCATTCTAAGCTATGAAGGAGATGAACAGGTAAACGAGCAAAACTTCAAACCCTCAAAATTCAATATGAAAATCTCAGAATGTACAATGATGAAAGTGTGGCTAACTATTTCCTACACATAGATGAGATTGTTAATTGTATGAAAAAATTGGGTGAAGAAATAAAAGAGGTTGTTGTGGTTGAAAAGGTTCTGAGATCTTTTTCTTCTAAGTTTGAATCAAAAGTTTCTGCAATAGAAGAAAAGGAGAATCTACAGAAAATTACCATGTTGCAACTACACGGAATTCTAACTGCTTATGAAATGAGGAAAGGGGGACCATCAGACAGAAGAGAATCCGCATTCAAGGCCTCAGAAAAAGGAGATTCTTATGACTCAGGACATATGTCAGAAGAAGAGGAGGAATCAAATTTTGTCAAGAACCTTCAACGGGGTGCTGGAAGATTCAGAGGTAAGTTACCTTTAAAATGTTTTGCTTGTTTGTGGAAGAGTCGGTCACTATGCTGCCAAGTGTTCTCAGAAAGACAAGCTTGACAAAGGTAAGGAACCTGTTAGATGGAACAAGAAATAGAATGTAAGTAGGAAAAGCTATTACACTCATGAAGACAGTGTTGGATTTTCAAAAAAATGAACGAGGTAATAATTATAGGCTTTTAATGGCTTTTGAAGATGATGATTTTATGGATGCTATAGATGAAGAAGGTCTTTATGAAGAGATTTCTAAACTCAAAATTTGTTTAGAAGAGAAAAATATGATTATTGATACTCTGCAATTCCAACTGGCTGAAAGTGAAAAACATCATGAAAAGTTAGAATGTGAAATAGTGGGACTTAGAAAAGAGATTGAGAAAACTAAAGCTCTTAATCTTAGATTTGTTAAAGGATCTGAAACGTTAGATGAGATTATCAAAGTGCAGCGTTCTCCACTAATCAAGATAGGTCTAGGATATAATGAAGAAGCATCTCAACAATAGAAGCCATCCACCTCCAAAAGTTATATTGATGCAGCAAGGAGAAGTGAACAAATTGACAATCGACAACAAAGGCACAATGCTGCTCACCAGGTAAATCGGGACATTTTTCTTCAAGAATGAACAGAGATCACCAAGTAAATCAGGGGCAATCTGCTTCAAGGATAAACAGAAGCTACAACAAACCACAGGTAAATCATTCTCACTTTTCCTCAAGAATGGATGTCAATGAAAACTACAATCATTCGGTCCGCATGGTTGATAATCGCAGGAATTTCTTCAATGGCCAATGTTTCTCTTGTCACAACTTTGGACACAAAGCAGCTTAGTGTGTTGCCTACAAAACTATCATGACTAGAGAAACTCAAAAACAGAGAAGTATGACTGGGATCATGAAAAGGACCTACAATAACTTTTCTGCTCTTGAAAATGAAATAGAATGTTCTATTTGTAATAATTTTGGTCATGAAGATTCTGAATGCAAGAGCAGGTTTCGGCAGACAACTCAGAAGGAGAAAGCCTCAAATATCAAAACATGGATAATGAAAGAACCACAACCAGAAAGATGTGGTATAGCCTTATATGCGGAAGGGCAGGAAAATCAATGGTACATCGACAGTGGATGTTCGAAACATATGACAGGTGATAAAGAAAAACTTCAGCCATATAGTGCCTTGGAGAAGGAGAAGAAAGTCTCATTTGGAAATGACACCCCTGCACTCATAAAAGGTAAAGGTTCTGTTCTTTTAAAAGGAAAGGTCAAAGCAGGAAATGTTATGTATGTTGATGGCTTAAAGCATAATCTATTGAGTGTCAGTCATATGTGTGATCAAGGAACAGAGGTAATATTTTGATCAAATGGATGTAGTGTTCGTGATCTTGATACAAGAAAAACAGTGATCAAAGGCATAAGAACTCCAAGGGCAACATCAATGCTATCTAAGCAATAATGATGAACACTAGCTATGGCACTGGAGATTGGGGCATCTAAGCTTCTCTCAAATAAGGAAAGCATGCAAATACCAAGCAGTTCGTGGTCTTCCAGACATCAAAATTCCAGATAATACAATATGTAAATCATGTCAGTTTGGTAAGCAAACCAGAACTAACTTCCCTGAGAAGGAAGGATCAGCTAGCAGGCCACTTAAACTTGTCCATACTGATGTATGTGGTCCATCTAGGAAAAGGTCACCTCGGGGAGAAGAATACTTTATATTATTCATTTGATGATTTTTCCAGGATGTGTTCGATAGGACTTATGAAGCATAAAGACGAAGCCTTCAAAAAATTCAAATCTTTCAAAGCCTTGGTTGAAAATGAATCAGATCACAAAATTAAATGCCTCAGGTCTGATAGAGGTGGGGAGTTTACCTCAATGATTTTTCGATTTTTGTGAAGGAACATGGAATAAGAAGGGAATTCTCTACAACTAGGACTCCTCAGCAAAATGGAGTAGTGGAAAGGATGAACAGAACGGTTCAACAAATGGCTCGTGCTATGCTTGATGAGTCTAGAACTCCCGCAACCTTCTGGGGTGAAGCCGCATTTGCTGCAGTTATTATTCTCAACAAGACAAATGTCTGGGTAAACAGTACTCAAACTCCTCATGAGCTCTGGTATGGTGAGACTCCTATGGTAAAAGATTTCAAAATTTTTGAAAGAAAATGCTATAGTAAAAATAATGATGAAAATCTTGGCAAGTTTGAACCTAGAGCAGATGAAGGCATTCTCCTTGGTTATTCTCCCCACAGCAAAGCATATAAGTGTTACAATAAAATACTTGGAAGAATTGTTGACAGCATTGATGTAGTGGTTAATGAAGAAGGAAACATTCCTAGGCAAGTAAATTTCGAAGATTTCGAAGATGATGAGGACTATCCTTCAACATCAAATCAAACTTATGATGAAGAAGAAGCTCAAGAGGCACCAGAGGAACAGATAAGGATAGAAGAGAAGACTCCATCCAGATAAGTTCAAAAGAATCATCCAGAAACTCAAATTTTGGGGCAGAAAGAGGCAGGTATACAAACAAGAAGAACAATTGCAGAAGCTTCAAGCTATTTGGCATTACTTTCCTCCACTAAACCACAAAATGTAAGAGAGGCATGCAAAGATGAATGTTGGGTCAAGGCAATGGATGAAGAACTTGAGCAGATCGAAAAGAATAACACTTGGGAGTTGGTTCCTAGACCAAAAGATAAGAATGTCATAGGGACAAAATGGATCTTCGAAAACAAGTTGAATGAAAATGGGGAAGTGATTAGAAACAAGGCCAAATTTGTTTGTAAAGGGTATGCTCAACAAGAAGGAATAGATTTTGAAGAAACTTTTGCTCCCGTTGCTAGACTTGAGGCCATCAGAATGTTCCTTGCTCTCTCTAGCTTTCAGAAGTTCAAAGTATTTCAAATGGACGTGAAATCAACCTTTCTAAATGCAGACTTAGAAGAAGAAGTGTACTTTGAGCAGCCAGATGGATTCATCCTTGGTAATGATCCAAATCTTGTATGCAGACTAAAGAAGGATCTCTATGGTCTCAAACAGGCACCAAGCCCTTGGTACTATCGTCTGGACAAATACCTTCATCAACAAGGTTTTTCAAAAGGATCAGCAAATAGCAATCTTTGTATAAAAATTGAAAATAACAAATTGCTAATACTTGTTGTGTATGTAGATGATATCATCTTTGGCAGCAACGAAGAAGCTATGAGTCAAAACTTTTCCTTGGTGATGCAGAAGGAATTCGAAATGTCTTTTCTTGGAGAACTGACATATTTTCTTGGTTTACAAATCCAACAAAATAAAGGCGGTATCTTTTTATCTCAAACCAAGTATCTCAAGAAGATCTTGAAGAAGTATGGCATGGAAGATTCGAAACTAGTATGCACTCCTATGGTCACAGAATGCAGCCTCAGTGCCAATGATGAATCAGCAGCAGTGCATCAACCAACCTATAGGTCCATGATTGGAATTCTGCTCTATTTAACAGGTACCCGACCAGACATCATGCATGCAGTAGGAATGGTTAGAAGATTTCAGGCAAATCCTAAGGAAACTCATCTTTAGGCAATAAAGAGAATTTTCAAGTATCTTCAAGGAACTCAAAACTATGGCCTATGGTATCCTAGAGATGCGGATCTCACTCTTCATGCTTATACAGATGCATATTGGGCTGGAAGCGTGGATGACAGAAAAAGCACTAGTGGTGGTGCATTCTTTATGGGTTCTAGATTAGTACCTTGGTTCAGCAAGAAACAAAGTTCTATTGCATTATCTACAGCTGAAGCAGAATATGTGGTTGCTACATCTTGTTGCACTCAACTCCTTTGGATGATGCAAACCTTGCAGGATTTTCAAATCACTTGTACACCACCTATCTCCATCTTATATGATAATACAAGTGCAA
>APFE030702303.1:0-11180 GCA_000404065.3 Pinus taeda
ATTAAAGTTTATCTTTCATATCATAATTTAAAGGAAGTTTTTTCCATTCAAATGAGAAGGATTTGTAATCATTACAGCAATAATGTGTAGATTTTCATAAATACATTGTTGTGGTATCCATTAGGTTGTGATGCTCATGTGATCCATAATTCTTGGGTACATAACAGTGTTTGTAATGCTGAATTTATAGGTGTTGACTTCCTACCCATAGGGGAAATGAAGTGAACCACCCATACTAAGAAAAAACAAAGTTATGAGAAAAATGGGTAGTTCGGGCTAATGAATTATGCTTCACTCTTAGAGGCATTTTCCCTTTGATGAAGGTCTCAATCAAGTGGATTATGGGGATGATGATTCCCCTACCACCACATCCTTCTTTGGGTCTCACCATGAATTGGTTAAGATATGGCATAAGAAAAGGGTTAAATGATTAGATGGGAGTACCATACTTGTTTTGGATGTTGTCAAATTCCACACACCTTAAAGATATGCATTTGAAGATGAAGGGTTGGAAATGACAACTCCTTTACCAATATTAAGCTAAGATATAAGAGAGGCAAAGGACAATTAATAGTATCAATTATTTTCAAGACAAAAGGTGGGGCTACTAATGGAACTTATTCATAGTTGTAAAATTTTAGGGGCTGCACTTGGAAGTTCCCCTCATTTCCATGCTTTTTCCACAAAAGATATTCTGTAATTTCAATTTTTTTTCTAAATACCATTTTCCCAAATTATTTTATATGATAAAATTATTTTAATTAAAAATCACCTAAATATTATAGAGACTATATAAAATCAATAGAAATTTTAATGTTTCTACAAAAATAACTCCAAATATTTTACAATTTTCATATTAGGGACTAGCAAGGCTCTCCAAAGTTTCTACAGTTTCAGATAAATAAGATAAATTTCCATGCCCAAAAAATCTTCCTACTACTCATACTAATATCTTCTTCCAACAATGTGATTCTACATTTTTATCTAGTCCAAACAAGTTAGAACATTGAGAAGTTTTCTTTCCTTTACACATCACTCTTTTTTCACATCATTCAAATCAAGGGACTATTGCTTGGGTTTGTGATCCTTTCTCCATTTTTCTTTTCTTGCAATAGTTCTTGGGACCATATTTTTGAAACAAAACCTATGTTCTCTTTGCATATGAATACATGAAACTAATTTGCAACAATTTATCCTACTCAACATTAACTCTTAGTAGAATGGTTCAAAATAAGGAATTCTTCTATAAGCAATTCTAAAAGGTTCATTAGTATAGTACAAAAAGAATAAGAAAAAACAAAGGCAATATTTGTTTCACCAAGTTTAGAAAGTATGGTAAGTACCATATGGTTATCCATCTTCTTCATGACAGAAAATATGAAAATTTCTTATTGACATGGGAAAATGACCAATGCAAACTTTAGATTCTTACTTAGCAAAAGGGCCCAATTAGACCTTTTTATGTACAAACATCCAAAAATGGCCTATTGGGGATAACAGAGGTTCTTATGAGTATTAATGAAATGAAAATAACATGCAATGCAATAATGTTTTATCAAATACATCTAACTAAATCCTAGCTAATCCAGCAAAGGAAAATATTTAATCATGAAACCAATGACATAAAAATATAGTCCCATTTGAACTTAAGGATAAATTCGAATCAAATCCTCTTGTTCCCTCTTGAAATGGAATGAATCAAATGATAAGAAAACTTCCTTGTCCCACAACTATTTAGTAACCAAGCCAAATTAAAATGTGACTAGCATAAAACAATAGGGAGAATAGACATCATACCATGGGAATATTCCCAAAAGTTAAAAATGCTCACACCCAAAATCACCAAGAGAATTGAACAAGGAAACAATATTTCCATGACCAATAACAATATTGCTAGAGTATAAAAATAGCACATATCAACATCCACTATATTAACAATGTACCAACAATTGCAAAATGAAAACTATGGCTTGACACCAAATTTCTATTTATAAGTTTGTCTCATGGCTCATACCCTCCTAGATTCAGATCTATTCAAATACAACAAATGACATCTAGGATACCATAGATGACACTTGAGTTCTTAATTCTCACCTCTTTACAAAGTTATTCTCATTTTGAGTATTCACCTAGGTGTGAAAGTATATATTTCACAAAAATGAAGGGGTTACATGTTTTCTGAAACAAGTAAATATTCATTCCAAACTCTTGAATAAATTAAACACACTCCTCTCCTTTCACACTTACTTTATCTCTCTCATTCACATGCTTGTGACACTCAAATGTGAGCATGCGTTTCATAAGCATTTGACTACTAGTTATTTTTTTTTCTTTTATCTTCACACTTGTCACATGGTTGAGAAATCTATTCACCACCTTCTTTATTTTATTTTGCATTGATATAAGCATTGGGATTGATTAAATTTTATTTTGAGCCCAAAATGTTCTTTGCAACTTTCTTTATGGATCTTCTTCCTCCATTCAACTCAATATACAAAAAGTGAATAAAATTGTAAGCATATCATAACAACATAAAACTATTAAACAAAAAATCAGAACAACAAAATGCACATAACTAAATTAATTTTGATGTACTTGCTTCATTAATGAAACATAATGAAAATGCCAAAGTTAAATTTGTATTAAACAAATCATAGTATGATTTTAAATAGCATTTTTGCACTATTCAATAAGTTATGCTTCACTTCATATCTAGTTCCATGCATGAATGATCTTCCTTCCCAACTATGCTCATAAATATCTCTTTCTTTTCGTCATATAATAATACATTTCTTAAAATTTATCCATAAGCTCTTGAATAGAGTCAACTATCATTAATTTCCAACATTGTTGTACATGAAGTACATCAAGAGGTAAAAGTCTATTTAACAAACCCAAATCTTGTATGATTATGGAAAATGTGACTTTGACTTCTAAGACAAGTTATTTCTTTAACCTTTCATGAGTGTTTATAAAAATATACTACTTTTTATTGTATGTTGGAAATTTAACTTATTAAACTTTGCTATGCCATCCCCACCAATAATATTCTCTTTAAAAAAACCAAAATTATGTGATATGGGAAGTAATCACATAAATTTGCAATTCTTAAAGGCTATTTTAGTGTGAGCCTTGGATAACATATTTGCTAATCTTGTGTGAATGCTATCTATAACTAGAAAGTATGATCATAATGGTGCATCAATTTCAATCTTGGTTTGGTTTCTAACATAATGATATTTCTTTCCAGTAGAAATCCATTTGTTATTAGCTATCACATATGGAAATACCCTATATTTCTATCATGTAAGCAAATATGTTCATTCTTTTGTTGGACATCAAGGGAGATATCATGAGAATATTTCTTATGTAGTAATATTTTACCTTAAGGATGAGTGTGAAATGTATTGTATTAGATTCATGGAGGTATCAATGAGAAAAGTTGGTCATCATAGTTTCTAGGGGTTGGTTTCACACTTTCACCACTACCATTGTGGAGAACTACAAAAAGGAGAATGGGACAAAACTTATCTTACATGTAGTATCAATTGCATGTTCACTCTTATCATGAATACCTTGACCACAATTTCAACTATAGTTCATTGAAATCTAATCCAAACTCTGTATTTTGCATGAGAAGATATATGTAATTCATTAGAGTGGTTGGAAATAGAGATGATACCTTTATTTCTCCTTTTCTCATCCCTCAAGAAATTATCAATTTACTTTTATATTTATAGGCTCAATTTATTGTTGCCTATTCCATTATATAATTTATGTGAGCATGCTAGCATAAATATTTGAAGCCACATTACTCAGGTGACAAGGCTAATTAGAATATAGTTCACTTGAACAAATATCCCAATTATTTTGTCACAATCATCTATATTTTCTTAAGATGCCCATTTCTAGAGCTACATATCACCTATGAATGGTAAGTCAATCTAATGCTTATGCAACTAGACAACCATTGCCAATAGTTATTTATATGAAACAAACAGTTTATGTTATTCAATATGAAGGTCCACATTCTAATCGAAGAGGCTATGAATCCTTAGATATTTGATATTAGCTTTACAAATAGCTTTCTTAGTATCCCATGACAAATTTAAGCTTTGATATCTACTTACTTATAGATAGAAACCATTCCAAACATGAAAGGCATTGGTCATGTTGTTTTCTTGAGATAGTTTTTGGTTAGAAAACTATGCCAAGAACTAGTTATGTTTTTAAAAGAAAGGCTTTCATCCATTTCAGTTCTCTTGGATGGTTCCTTTCATATATATAATCAACATGCTAGCTTCCAACTAAGGAGGATGAATAATAAGGTTTATTATGGTTATAGAAGAGGAGGAAAATATATAATAATATTCATATCATTTACTAAATACTTTGAGACTGTTACTATAGAAAACACCTAGGAATTCTATTCAAATGGTTCTAAAACAAATGAAAAACTTTAATCATATGAAATATGAACAATAATATAACCATTGATCTATAGATATCATAAATAAAAAAAAATGCTATCATAATTATTTGCGTATAACATGACTAGAAGATAGGGAAATTGATGCTCAATTTATCCACTTAGAGATATCTCATATAAATTCAAATATTTGCACATATGAAAAGATAATATACAACTTACCAAGGAAAACTAATTAGGTCTTACTATGAATTAGTTAAAATATGACGTAACAAAAGGGTTAAATTATTAGATGGGAGTAGGAGACAGGTTCTTGGATGTGGTCAAATTTGAGAGAGTTGAAAGATATGTATTTGAGTATGAAGGTTAGAAATGAAGATTCCTTTATTAATACTCGATGATTAAATAAGAGAGGAAAAGAACAAATAATCCTTATTTTCTTCAAAACAAAGAATGGGGCTATTAATTGAACTTATTCATAGTGCTTCATTTGGGATGCCTATTTTGGAGAAACCAACTAATTATAATCTTCTAGAAATGCTGGATAAGGCATAGGCACAACTAGATGACATAAAAAGAGGATATGCTAAGGATAAAGTTCTTATAGTAGGAACTATGGACCCTAGAGTAGGATGAAGTAAAATAGCCCACTTAGATGCATAGGGGCAGGGCTAGAGGAGATAAAATTATTTTTGGGAAACATGTATGCTTGAATGAGGTAGAAGGACTAATTGGGAGGTCTGTTAAACACTCTATGGCCAAATTAATGTAAAATTTGATGATGTTGGTTGGAGTATGGGAAAGAGAAAATGTGAGTTGAGTGCATGAAATATGTCCTACGTGGGCTGCCACATATTTTAAACATGATATTTTACTTGTTGGTTTCACTCCATAAAAGTGAGTCAATTGATTTTGTGCCATGATCTATTCAAAATTATTTTCCACCTATTGATTTAATGCCTAAGTCTAATTTGATGAGGTGGCTCTCCAACTGAAAGCATATTAGGCATTTTTCTAAGTATTCATAAAAAATTTATTCTGGTGAATTCCTGAAAATTAGGCTCCAAATATTCCTAGACCAAACTGCTTCTTTGATTATCTTCAAAAGGACAAACACAGTGAATCGTGAAGCTAAGACACCAATGTCCCAAGAACTAGAAGAGATGAAGGAGATGCAAGATAAAAAAAAGTTGGAAGACCGTAGAGAAGAAAAAGAAAGCTACAACACGAATCTCGCCAAGAAAGACGAGGAGCCAGACAATTAGAAACAAAGAAAATTATAGGTCCGATAGACCAATTTGGTCTCAGTGGACATTAAAAACCACCATCATCATCAAATAAACTTACATCTATCACATTCTTTGGAGTAGTTCAGTTCATAATACCCTTGAATTTTCTATACTAATTAAGATTCTTTGATCTCAAATAATGTATCCCAAATACAGTACATTTGTCCTGGTTATAAATTGTATTTATTGAAATTGGAATTTAAGTGATGTTTTCTTAATACCTATAAAACTAATCCAAGATGTTTTTTGTGTTCTTCCTCAGACTTAGAATACATGAAGATATCATCTATGAAAAACTAATATAAACATATCCAAGTATTCCATAAATATGTTGTTCACGAAACACATGAATTTAGTTGGTGTATTGGTAAGACCAAATGGTACCACTATAAATTCATAATGACCATATCTTGTTTTGAAAATTTTCTTACAAATATCATCATATTTGATTCTCACTTTATGGTACCTCAATGTGAAGTTTATTTTTGAAAAGGATTTGTTCTCTTTTAATTGCTAAAACAAATAATAAATCTAAGGTAATGAATACTTATTTAATTTTACATTACATTTTTGGCATTGATATTAGTTGCATCTATTTTATAATCGTACAAACCTATATAGTGGCTATTAGGCCATACTTAAATGTTTTAACATAGAAAGGTCTAATTGGGCATTTTTCCAAGTAAGCATCCAAAGTTTGCAAGGGGCATTTTCCCATGTCAACTAGATTTTTTCCTGGAGATTTTGGCATGAAGAAGCTTGATAATTATATGATACTTACCATACTTGCTAAACTTTGTGAAACATATTTTGCCTTTGTTTTTTCTTTTCATTTGTTTACAATAACAATGAATCTTTTACAATTTCTTATAGAATGCCTTGTTTTGAACCATTTTGTGAATAACTAATGCAAAGTAGGATAAAGTGTTCCAAATTATCTTCATATAATCATATGCCAATAACACATCCCTTTTGATACAAAAAATCAGTCCCAAGAACTAGTGCAATAAAAGAAAAAGGGAAAAAGGATCACAAACCCAAGAAATAGTCCCTTGCTTTGAATGATGAAAAAAGAGTGAAATATAAAGGAAATAAGGCTTCTCAACAATCTAACTTGTTTGTACGAGATGGCCATGTAGAATCACATCGTTGGAAGAAGATAGATGTATGAGGGGCATGGAAAAAATTTAGTACACTAATTTATTTTATATTTTAGAAACTTTGGAGAATATTACTAGTCCCTAATAAACAAACATTAAAATGTTTGGCGATATTTTTGTAGAAATATTCAAATTTATGATGATTTTATATATTCTCTATAGAGTTTTTGTGTCTTTTCAGGTAAACTATTTTTAGCTTATAAAATTTGGGAAAATGTTTTATAAGAAATGGAAATTAGTGAATCTTTTTATTTTGGAAAAACATGGAAAATTAGCACATCTACAAAATTTAGCCCCTAAAATTTTCCATTATTATGAGAAGCCACGACATAGCACAAAGTCAAGCTTGACCATTTTCCTGCTTCTGATTCGTCTTCAAGTATCGATCCATTTCTCTTCATATGTACATATTCATAGAAAGTTCTAGTTGATTTCACATAAATTATTGTATATTTTCCTCATTTCATAGCTCTTTCAACAAATATTTATGCTTTTCTCATGATTGGCATGATCTATATTTTTATGTCTTTGTTTTCACTCTTTCCCTCTCTAAAACTTCTATTTTCTTCTTTTTTTCTTAATCTCCTTCTATTTTAACTTTCTCATGCATTCATTTTAATAATAAGTTCCCCACACTACTTCTTTGTGTTCATAGCAATGTGTGGGAGATACCTTGCTAAAACATACAAGTGATGGTTCAATTCTAAGGATTGTTTTTCTTCACTACTCATAACTTAAATAAGGTGAAGAGCCTCATTCCGGGCTTTGTCTATTGGATCTTATGGAAGGAGAGAAATAATCGAATCTTCAACAATCTTAGTAAGCCACTTGATACCCTATGGCTCCTTCTCAAACAAAATATGCAAGAAACTCTTGCTCTAAGACACTGGAAAGACTCGGACCTGGCAGACTCTTCTCATGAATGCCTCATCTTGAGAGATTGGAATTTGGACCTCACTTTTTTAGCTCAAGTCAAGACTAGTCTCCCAATCAACACTGCTTATCCCCACAATTGGTCTCCCCCAGCATCCCATTCTTACAAATTGAACTTCGATGGGGCTACTAAGGGATTTCCTGGACTGGCTAGCTATGGCGGTGTCTTCAGAAATGAATTTGGTTCAGCACTACACATATATCATGGGTCAATTGGCAAAGACACCAACAACACTGCAGAACTTGAAGGTTTATGGAAAGGCCTATGCATAGCTGGAAAAGGAAAATTTTTTCCCTCTTGAGGTAGAAGGGGATTCTCAAATCTTAATAACAGTAGCCACAAGGATTCACTTAGATACCTCATCAGCAAACATTGCCTCGAGCTGGCGGCTTCTTAGCAGATTGGAACAAATTGAGGAATGGCTCAAGACTTCCAGGAGCATTACCTTCAAACATATTCAGCAATCGGCCAACAAGGCAGCAGTAAGACTGGCTAATCAGGGAGTCAATCAGCAGCTCCTATTTTTCTCAGGTCCTTTAAGCGATTCAAATGATTCACAACTCAAACAATACTGCACTTCTCTCGTGCAACAGGATTTATCACCCCCGGAGGCAGGTGCATGGTCAAGAGAGAAATACGTTGGCAGCGAGGAGGGTGGGCGCGTGGCTCATCACAATCGCCAGCCAGCATCGCATGAGAATAGAATTAATGTTTCAGACCATCAACTTAAAGGTTGCATTAACGCATCTCATTCCCTCTTTCCAGTGTGTTAGTATATCGGTAACGGTGTTCTGCTTGTTATTCACTCATCCCTTGCACTTATGCTGGTTCAACAAGGTTGAAGATAGTCCAGGGTATTTTCTACCTCTATATCAAGGCATCAACACTTATAAGGGCTTTCATGCTTCAAACAATCCTTTCTGCATCCTCCTCGGTTGCCCCCTCTCAGTCCCCTCCACGGCTGTTTGTTCTATTCCTCCAACATACCTCAAAATACCTAGAGTGTGCTCAAGGATGAGTTGCAGAAGAGGTAGCTCTCGAGGCCGTGTATCCCGCCAGCCTTCCTCCACAACCTCGGACCCTTCGTCTGAGGCTTCGAATTTTTGTTTTGATAGATACCCTGTGGTCAGAAGCGGTCGTGGCAGGGGTCGAGGGTTGATCTTCACCGGAGTGTGCTCTCACCATTCCAATTCTCATACAGCTCACTTCCGCTTCCCTTGCACTCTAGGCAATTCCTCCTTCATTGCGTCCAACAGTGTAGAGTTGTGTGAGGATACTATGGGTTCAGGGGCTGTCAGCCTAGGGGATCCTTTGGAACCAAGGATGGAAGACCATATTGAATGCTCGCAGAATGCGACCACTCAGAGAAAGGACCTAGGCGGATATGCAACTCTAGATTCGACCATCCATGCCAGTCCGAGCGCTCCTGCAGGTGGTGGTCCTTCATGTGAAGAGGGCCAACCCTCTGAGTTTGAAGACCCAGACCAGTTCGGTTGCCGCATTGTTGAGGAATTGCCTCCAATAACGCATGAAGACTGAACAACTCTAAACCTTCTAGTTTTTGTTCAATTGTTGAAAGAAGTCACTCAATGCCTTCTGGATTGATATTCATCTTATGTTTTTAGTTCTCAGAATCAGGTCCCTTTCAATTTTTGACTCGCTGGTTTCCCCTACGTGGGTGGCATTTTCTTGTTTCTTTGGTCACTGTCTTGGTAGCGGCTATGCTGTTCCTTTTAATATGTCCCAGTCTTCAGTTATAATTTCTAGTTATCTCTAGTCCCAAAGCAAGTCATTATGCAGGTCTTCTGGTCAATTTCTCAAGCGATTTTTGTAAGCATGTCGTCTCATGGGCTAGAACTCTTGAGGCCTCTGCCTCTCTGTAACCATATTTTTGTATCAATATAGGAGTAGACAAATTCAGAAAAGAATAAAAACAAAAAACAAAAAAAACAAAAAAAAAACTACTTAAATAAGGTGAAGACAATATGGTAGAACAGATAGAGCAACAACAAAGAAATTCCTCAGACCCCATTATCTTTCCCCACTTGTGGTATCATATCCCCTAAAGGAACTCATGTTTGTTGTTCTTGGTCCTCATCATCATATTAAAAGTAAAAATACATACAATGTTTACAACACCACAATATATCTATTACATGATGATCGTTATAACAAAAACTAAAAGTATCCATTCATGTTTTAAACAAATTTAACTACAAACTTTCCAAGGAGATAAATTAGAATGTTACACCCTCCCCCCTCCAAGATTAACATTGTCCTCATATTTATTTAAATACAAGAATGTATGATGTCAATAAGATGGTTAATATCATGTACATATTTCTTTAATAATGATACATGAAAAACATTATGTGCTTTAATATTTAGTGACAAGGCAAGTTTATAAGCAATGAATCCCATTCTTTCCAAAATTGCAAAGTTTCTACAATATATGCATGCAAGCTTGGCATATGCTATAATTTTTAGGGTTTTTTTTCATGGTTTCACTTTAAGATATACACGTTGATCAAATTTGAATCTTTTATACACTAGTTTTATTTATGCATAACGTTTTTGTTTGTCTTGGCATGTCTTCAAGTTTTGTTTGATCTCAATGACTTATTGCACCATATCTTTCAACATTTCCAATCAATGTGTGAATATATTCATCACATTGTCCCAACTTATAGGTTTAATATATTTTCAAACATATATTTCTTTGAGATGACTCATTTGTATTGATTCTCGATAATAATTATTAGAAGAAATTTCTACCAAATGCAAGGTAGTATTCCAATTTACTTGGTTTACTCATAATGTACATGAAATTCATGCCTTCCATTACTTAAGTTTTGCTTTTTGTTCACACAGATGTTTTTGGATGACAAGACGTGCTAGAATTTAGTTGCACACCCAAAAATCAAATAATAGTTTGCAAAAAGATCTATATGAGATATAATTGCAGTAGGTATTCCTTGTAACTTGGAAAATTCTTTGATAATTTTTTTTCTATCTTTACTACTTTAAAAGTGGACATCATAAGGATAAAATGAGTAGCATTTATTAAGTAATCAAGTATAATCATGATCGCATCATGTTGTTTTACTATTATTGGTAGTACCATGATGAATTTTGTGGTGATTACTTTCCATTTCCACTTATCTGTGGGTAGAGGTTTCTATAACCATATTTGGTGTTTATGATCTATTATCACTCAGAGACAACCCTTGATGTAGGTGGAAAACTCCAAGGTAACCTCTAACTTCTTTGGTATTGAAATTGGCCCATCAATATGGAAGGGTATCACTCCTCAAAGTCAACTACCCTAGGTCACAATGGTATTTGGTTATTTAAGCACTCCATGAATA
>APFE030702309.1:0-12793 GCA_000404065.3 Pinus taeda
GGTGTTAACAGACTCAATACTGCAACTCTACTAAAATAGCCTTCAGACCTTCACGAAGGTCTACTATCAGCCTTTGTAGACCCTTATCAGTTGATTTATCCACTTACATGCTTAGATAACAATCCTAAATTAGTGTTCGAACATATCTACTTATGGTATTTAGTAAATATAACGGAATTCATCTTAGTCTTCATGAAAGTATTTAACATGCATTTCATACATTTATTAAGACTTATTCAAGAGAATCACACATCATTAGATCAATATTTCATAAACACATTATTCATCCACAACATATATCGTAAATAGAAGAAAATAGAGATAAACATATATACATAGGATTTCTTCGGTAACTTTGTTTATTTATCTTCAATTCATCTTTATAGAATCAAAACTACCCTGCGCACTCAGCTGCGGACTCTACCTAGGCCTTTCTGCACTCAGTTGTAGAGTCTTTCTCTCCTATCTGTCCCACTTCTTTTTGCTATCAATTCTCTTCTATTGACCCAATACATCTCATATTATTCCTTAGAATCTCTAATACACACCTATTTATAGCCTTTTACATACAATCCCATGGTCCGCGTACCATGGGTCGATCTCAAAACAACTCAAATTTTACATAAAAAAGGGGCTAAAACCCCTGTGACTTCTAATCATCTACGTGCTCCGCATCCACAAATCATGGAGACTTTACATTATTTACAAAAAATACATAAAAAAATTGGGTTATCTTAACCCCAAAACTGACCCAGGGGACCCCATCCCAACATAATTGATGTTAAGAAGAAAAATAAAATTATTTTTTAAAATGCTTGTCTCATGGGTTTCATGAGCAAGGAATTTTATTTTTAGTAATGGATCCCATTGAGAGCCGTTAGGATTGGTCAAAAAATCAAAGAGAGTTAATGTCATATATGAAGGACACTTCTTGCACATATTACATTTTTCTATGAATCATTAAATGTATAAGGAGGCCCTCCAAGACGAAGAAAAATATCCTCCTACGAGTCAACTACAAGATGGAATAAATAATCTTCACCAAAAGATATGTCGGCTCACCCTCTCTCAAGTTGGCCTATTATGGAGGCTCTAACAACTATAAATAGGGAAACTTGACCTCATTTCAAAGACAAAAATTTGGTGAAGGAGGTTTGAAATCAAGGTGTGAAAATATCACTTAGAGGAGAGTCTAATCATCAACAAAGAAGGGAAGGAAGGAGAATGAAATCCTCTGTATCATTTGGTTTTATGTTTGTGTCTAATTGACCTCACAGAAGTAAAGGGACTATGTCTATTGCCAAAAAGAAGGAAATTTTGCTGTCTTATTGGAAGGTTAAGTCAAGGAGGAAGAAAGGGTATATTACAACCTGAGTTATGAAGGAAGATACATCCTACTAAAAATAAGGAAAAAAAGTCATCGGATAAGGTCATATGCATGATTTAGGGTTTTGGAATTATGGTAAAATATTGCAGACTTAATTCAAGCAGGTCAAAATAAGCGAAGGTATGATGCAGAAGAAAGTCGAGGTTGAGGACAAGTTGAGAAGGAGGAAGGAAGGTTGACTATCATTGACTAAGGATCTCATCAAGGAAGCTTTGCATCTTGGTATTGGAGTGGAAAGTAGGTCAAGGGTATTAGTCTTGGTATTCATCAATTGAAGTCTCTATAAGAAGAATAATTTGGTTGGGTTTTCCTCTGAGGTCGAAGAGGTTTTAGCCTTGGATGATATCCTATATTTTGTGTCCCTTATCTCTTTATCATTTGTGCTTTGATAGTTGTTTTATGAAGAATAACACTATAATAAAATAATTAAAACAATATCATAGTCTAAGAAGTAAAAATCATTCATAAGCAGTTATCATTAGTGAATAAATCACATAATATTAATGCCCTATATTTCTCAACATGGTTTCAGAGCTAAGGTGACTAATTCAAGGAAGGGAATCCTATGAAGGGACACTCATTGATCAAACCTCGACAAAGGCGTCGAAACAAATATCATCTTGAAGTCAAGATCTACAAAATAAGCATCATAACCCTAGATAAAAGAAGAAATCTACACCAAAATAAGTCTTGGGGTCATCATCAAGAAAAAAAGTCCAAAACCCTACATTTAATCAAGTTGAAGAGTTCTACAAATCAAGGTAAGCTTGAAGTTTATTCATCCAAGAGAAGAAATTCAAGGTCAAGACCATATCATCACCCATCAAATAAGAATTCTCGGGATCCACTCTCAATCATTTTCAAGTTGAAGTATCTTAAAAACTATTCATCCAAAAGAAGCTAGATTGAAAGAGTTGTCATCAAGATTCTAAGGTAATCTCTCTCCCATTGAAGCAATATCCTTGCCATTTAATAAATAATCAACAGTTCATCATTGATCTTCATCAACAAATACTCCATCATCGAAGGATCCAAGGGATATCCCTCTCTATGGGATCAATAATCATTATTGAAGGAAATTATCCTCATCAAGGAGAATTTTTATTCTCTATATCATCATCAACATCAAAGAAACAACAAGAAGAAGTAGCATCATATCAAGTAATTATATATTTATGTCCACGTCTAAATTTGTCGAAATGTCATTTTGCAAGGAAAGCAACAAATTGGTTGGGCCTTCAAACTATCTTGCAAGGAAGAAAAGGACAAATTTGAATCTTATTGAAAATGAAGTTATGTAACATTTCAAAGGGTCTATCACAAAACCAGGAAAGGAATATGCTCAAGGTATTGCAAATTACATGAAAGAGGAAGTTAGGTCTCAAAGGATTGTTATAAAATCCATCAAGAATCCCTTCATCCCATAGGTATCCAAACTCGAAACTTCAAAATAAATACATGAGAAACTAGTATAGTTGTATTCCATAAGCAGTGCTCCAGAAGTAATCTCATTAAGTAAATAACTCTACAAGTTGAATATGTCCAGGGAATATGGAATGTCCTCCTATGTTATAAGGATATCTGAAATGCGAGATCAACTACAAGATCTGGGAGAATTCATGTCTGAAAAGGAAATGACTATAGTTGTACTAAATGCACTACCGGAGGAATGGGGTAACTTTAATTCAAGTATTTATGGAAATAAAGAAGCTAATCCATTCTAGGATCTATGGTCACTGTGCAAGATCAAAGAATCTAGACTAAATTCCAAATCTGAGAAACAGAGCACAAATGAATCCTTATAGTATATACCTAAAATTAAAAGACCCAGAGAACTTAACCGCCTTTCCTTTGAAGCTAAGAAGTTGTTTACGCAGTAGTGGATGATCCAATTGCCTCCTTATATAACATGATTGACTTTGCACATACTCACTTACATGACAGACATGTCACAGGTACACGCACAAGCACACAGACTGAGATGCCCAAGTACATATACCAAACCCACAAGACATGCATAAACATACTCGATCGGACCACACAGACACATCCGACGAGAGTAGAGGTTCATGACAAGGAAGAAGTAAATGAGAAATTTTTGCGACCTTCGATACATATATGTAGGGTTTCTCTCAACGGATATATTGGCCTCCTTTTCTGAATAACGGTTTCAGAGGCAAATTTGTCTCTTCCACAAATGGGAGAGGTGGTCTTTTTAAAAAGGCAGGCATAAAACAATCATGTTTTTCTTTCTTTTAATTTCGATTCATGATTTCGATTTTCAGTTTCTTTAATCAATGCGTTTTACTATATGTGATTTAACCATTACTTTTCTAAATTTAGAATAAGTTTCACATGCCCTAGGTAGAATCTAGTGATGAAGTAACCGACATCAAAATTAGAAATGGAATTGTCAGACTGATACCGGTTAGCTAGTGTAACATTTATTTAACGGATATATCGACCTCTTTTCTTAAATAACCGTTCCACGAAAAATCTCCTATTTCTTCCACAGATGAGTGAAAAATTTAAAAATTAATGTTACTATCTTTTAGCTATGTTGTGTTCATTATTGTTAACTATTTTTTACTAGCTGTTTTTGAATAATAAAAGCATTATATGGATATCCTTGGAAATTTTCCAAATAGTGTATATAGGGTTTCTCATAACGGTTATATTGGTCTCCTTGATTGAATCACTGTTTATTTTATTTAACTGATTAATCATTTCATATATATACAACCTATTTCAACAGATATATGGGCCTCCTTTATTGAACAACCATTTCCAAAATATTTAAGATTGGTCTATCCACTGTATTAAAAAAAATGTTTGCATGTTTTTTTTTTTAAATTTAGATTTATGTTTTTTTAGTGTTTATTTTAACTCCTGCATTTTATTATTTTACTATGTTATCTAGTTTATTTTAATTTCTGCATTTACCATGTCGTTTCTATTAATTTTGATTTACTATTATTTTTTCAATTTTAGAACAATAACCCAAATTGCTTAACACAATGTGAGTGACAATTCTTTAAAACGATAGAGAGTGACTCCATTAAAAAATAAAAGACCAATTCCCTAATATGTTGGTCTCCATTCCTTATTTAATTGAAGAACTCATATAGTGATTCCACTAATTGGGATTTGATTCCATGATATATGGGATTTGATCCCATAGCATAACATATGGAGTTCAACTTGTTTATCAAAGGCTGATAAAGTGGATGATAGGGTAAGCATGATTATGCATTGGTACAAATCAAATTTTTTTTTTAATAGAACTCTAAACTAAATGAGCATCAATGAAACAAGTAATTGTTACATGATTAGTAATTCAATGTAAGGGAATTTATTTTCAAATCTAATAGATATGATGTCAAATAATACTTTTATTGCAATAAATCTATTACTCATCCAAAGAAAAGTTATCGTATATATGAGTAGTTAGAATACATTATCCAATGGTAACTTGGAAAATGGATATTGTATGAGTAATCATTTAAATGGGATGTTTTTCTTAAGGGCTATATAAAAGAAAAAAAAAATTCTATGTAATTTTCTTTCATATGGATATGAATTTATGATCATTTTGAATATTCATTTAATGAGGATAACAAAGGATGTGAAGGAACCCTTGAAACCTAATGCTTTAATAAATATATGATAGGATGTAATAATATTCTGAACTCTTGATCCTAAATATTAATATGAAGGTGTATCCATGGAAGATACCCCTCAATCTGTGAAGAAAGTCATGCTCATAACAATCAAGGAAATATCATTTAGCTGTGTGAAAATAAATGCACCATTTGCATAATATGAGTATTAATGGAAGGCATCTAGAAAGCTTTTCCTCAAATCCATGAAAAACATATTAAATATATTTATAGTGTAGAGAAGTCAATACGCAAGGAAGATTTAAAAACTTTAATGATATAGAAGTAGATCGTGAAGAGAAAAAATATGACAAAGTGTATGCCATTTATTCTTGTGGTGTTGTTATGTGATTTGATATTGTATCTAATATAAAATATTGTATTCATACGGGTATTGAGAAATTATAATATTAGTTATTAACTACTTTCAACAATGAATGATGGTTCTCAATGTTATAGGATGATTTATTATGGCTAGAAAGTTATTTACTTATTATAAAATCAAAAAGAAATTTTGTCCTTCTATCTTGAGGAGGTGTAAAGTGACATGACTAAAGTGACATGACTATATAACTATATAACTAAAGTGACATGACTATATAACTAATAATAATAGGTTTTCATCACTAGTAATTGATATTGTTTTCTTAGTTAAATATGTTAATTTAAAAGTTGTGCACATTCTCTCTTATTGTCAACATTTAATTCTAGTTTTAAGATTTGTATAACAATGGGAATAGGTTGACCATATTGAGTTATGCATAAAATATTTTTCTCATAATGTTAGATCTTAATATTTTCGATTGTATTTAGATTTATTGATAAATAAGATATATGATTCTTTATCCTATTTCTATTCACAAACAATATTAATATTAATGTTGTCTTGTCCATGTGGAGAAACTATCAACCCAACCAAGAAGCTCCATAATTGATTACATTCGCATTTTGAATTCCCTTAATATAGTATTCATTATGTAAATTAGGTTACCTATCTAGTTATTATAAAATTAAGTTCCATTCAATTGCCAAATCAAAAGTAATCCTAGATTTTAAAATAGTTATGCTTCTTCCATTGTTAGTTTATGCATAAACATGTAATAGAGCTAGAATATATTGATATCGTGGCTTGAATTCTTGGTAAAACCAATAACTGATGGTTTTGACATATGTATGATTTGAGTTTGAGTAAAAAATTGAAGCCTACTTGTATGAATTGAAATTACAAGATTGCCCCCATCATTGCAAGAAGCCAAATATTATGGTTCTCTCAACAATCCCACAAGGGAATTTTGTCCCCAAGCCAAAACTCTTATTAGAACCTAATATGGCACACCCATTAATGAGTATCATTTCAAATTATTCTCATTCAAAAGCATGCATGTAAAATTTAAAAGTTCATTGAAACCTTGGCTTCGTTAACTGTTGACGATCATTAGAAGTAGAAATCCTTATGATACTTGTTTGAAGATTACTTGTGCTATAGCTTAGAGATACACCCTTCTTAACATAAAAATATCATGTGACCTTACATGTGAAAAGTATTACAATGAGAAAAGGACCACATGTACAATGTCATTAGTAATCTCATTATTGAATTAAAAGAAATGGCACAATGCAAAAAATATTGAATAGAGAAAGAAACTTTATGTCCAAGGGTGAAAACCTTATCCATTTATACTCTTAGAAAATAAAATACCTTCTTTTACACTCTTAACATCAAACATATTAAACCATGGTGAAATCATAGTGTAGTTGATCAACATAGAGAGAGAAGAAAGAGTCCACACAAAAAGAAGGTATTGAATAAAAATTTTATGATGTACACCCTATCACCTCCCTTCACTTGTTTTAATAGAATTTATTCACATTGTTGAAATATATTCTTCTTAACAAAACTCCAAAATACCCCATCATAATCCTAGGTGTTGGATCAAAGATTGACATAAATCATAAACCTTTCATATGGGAGAGTTTTTTTTTTCCTAGGTGGGTGGGACTACACATGGGTTTTAACTAATGACCTTAACATCAAGGAGTGCCTTAAAATTACACACCCCAATTAAACATATATTCAAAAAATCACTCTAGGGTGGTGTTGTACTATGGTAACAACCCCCCCCCATTTATACAAGTTAATAGTAATTAATATTTGACATATAAATAAATGCAAACTCCTGGCAAATTTTCCTTAAAAACCTTAAAAAAGGAACTCATGGTTGAAGCTCTTATCACAAATTGCATCTCAAAGTTGTCCATGTAACAATTGTTAACATTCCATCGAAAATCCCGAAATGCAATATGTGATGAGGTCCCCACTACGATTTTCTGATCACCACACTTTAATAACACACGATCACACTTCGCAAATCACAAATTTATGGAGCATGCCATTGTGTCAACCCTTAAGAATTTTCGAAATGTGATATTGTGATTCTCGCAATCACATTTCTCATTAACTTCGAATAATGTTATATTGAAAAGTTTGAAAGTTGTGTTGCACAAATAAAGTGTGAAGCGTGGAGAAGTTACTGAGATTTAATGTAATAATGAGTGTCTTGATAGAGTAATTAATTCCTCAAGGAGAGGAATTGATGTTTTCAAGTTATTTCTAGTTAACACTGAAATCTCATGTAAAATCTTCCGACGATTCAAAGTCATTTCAAATAACTCTCTTCCTTAATTTCCCTCCATTATGTGTGCTAATATATCTCTTTCATTTCAAGCAAGCCTCAAGAGAAATGTGATCGCGAAGGTAATGAAAAATCAAAAGAAGTAGAGAATCACAGAGTCTATTATATCAGAGATGTCGCCTATATTCCTTGATGAGGAGGGACGGCATGGGAAGTCATATACAACAGACTTGAAGATAAGCGTCCTAAAATTACTATCATAGAGGAAAAAAATGACTCAATAAAACCGGTGGGGGTCCAATCCAAAGATGTTGCTTACTCCTTCCCTCCCAAAATAGGAGAAAGAGCGAGAATTCTCCCATACACTCATATGATTAGATGGGTGGTCAAAAATCTCAATACTGAAGACACGCAATTCATGAAATCGAAGATGGAGCTAATGGGGTCCTTCAAAGCTGAAGACCTAAATAAAATGTATCATATACCTTACCCTCAAGAAATATATGATAAAACATACGTAGCCAACTTCGCGAAGAAAATTGAAGAACCTTTCAAGATGATCCACGGTTGGAGGGTCCTAGAGAAAAAATTCAAATATGATAAAATGAGTATGTATCTTGTAGCTTCTTTGGAAAACCCCTATAACTATGCAGCTTCTATGTTATGTAGGTTATATGGATTACCTAATAATACCAAGTTTTCCGTAGAATGGATTCCTTTAATTAATGCTCCTGTCAATTCCCATATAATGAATTGGCCCACTATCTTATCTGATAACCTAGGTACTGCTATTTCTGAGTACCGCCAAAAGAGATCCACCTCCACAGAGAACCTTCCTCCATTTTATTTCAGTGCCTATATCATGGATGTCATCTATTTCTATACTAAATTTTGAATCATGGGTTGGAAATGGACATTGCAAGGCCCCTACCCCATTCATCTCAACCACAAATAGATTTGGGAATCCCATTATATACCCAATTTTTATAAAATATGTCATGGTATCATTTTACAATTGCATCAATTTATTTTTAATAAGAAAGTCCCCATGGTTTCTAAAGAAGCCACTATAGACCTTCTCATAGTAGGTAAGTATTTTGCTAAAGAATGGTTTACATATATCAGATCTTTTGGTATTACAGGGAACGCGGATGTGCTCCCTTTGTATGTCTCTGACAAGACAATAGTAAGAGAAATAGCTCACTAGATTATGGGAAAAGACCTAACCAAGACGATAAAAGATAACAAAAAGTCATTATGGCCATCCTTTCCCATTCAATTTTGTTCTTTTTCATTAGAAAATTTCAACCATGCAACCAAGGAATCACTAAGCCTAGAGAGCCTCATGCTCCATACTGAGGCAATTTTATCCAAACAAAATAGTACATAATATTACTGCAGTAAAGATTAATCAATTTATCAATGAGGCTAATGATTATTGGGATCTTTGAGAATCAGCTCAATCATTCAAACAAGCATTGGAATGGGAAAAGGATAATTTGAGTCGTGATGATTTTAAGAAGTTTCACGAACTCAGAAGTCAAAGGCTCGAAACAATTCCATTGCATTTGTTAAGGGTTGACGACAACCCTACTCCCATTGTAACTATCAGGAATGAGGGACCAAATTCTCGCATAGAGTCTCAAGTGGATATAGGGAAAGCATAGAATACAGGGAAAGTGTAGGACATAGAGAATACAGTGGAACCCAGCAGAAGGTCTATCGAAAAACACATCATAAGTGACCTAACTAATGATACTGGTCCCGAAAAAAGCAAAAATTTGGAGCAATAATGGGACCAATTTAATAAAAGGCTATAATATACTCCTAAGACAACAGATGCCTAGGAAATAAAAAAATATCACACTCCTCTACAAACTCAGAAAACTATAGAGTCTAAGTCAATGGATGAGAAAGGGGAATGCTCACAACATACAGAAATCATTCTTGCATTACCCACATTGGAAATTATCCTAAAGGTAACTGAAATTCCTCCTTTATATGTGTTCTACAACCCACTGCATAAGGCTATAGTAAGAAGGCAGAGGAAGAGAAGGAGGGTGGAAACACCTCAAATATGAGTAGGGAATGAGCCAATGAACATAGTTTAGAAGGATATTCCTTCCAATCCTACTAAAAATTTGACAAGACTGTCATAGTTTACAGGAGCATAACTGTGGTTCTTTATTCTTAACTGAGCCTTCTTCTTGGCAGCATAAAAGTGGACTAAGTCTGCATTTATGATTTGTCTAAAATACTCTAGGGCAAACAATGTCATGGGCACATATTTAGGCACCTTGAAAGGGAAAAGTTCACACATGTACATTCTGATTTCTGTACAATTTTGCTACAGGTACCAGTCACCTATCCTATACTGCGTGGAAAGTTGGAGAATCTTCTTCATCTCACCAGTGAGTCTAGGAGGGGGAACTCCCATCAACAGAGTGGATGCTGGATGTACAAACGAGTCAATGAATTCATTATAGGTATAAGGAGACTCTAGAATTTTATGAAAGATTAAGGTCCAAAAGATCACAAACCTTCAATTTCCTTTTGAGACCAATTTCCTGATAGGGAAAGGAAAGTTGTCTCGCTGATGATATAACAAAAAATGGTATATAAAATATGTGTATTCGAAAACTCCTTCCCTATCCAAACGCATGAATTGATCATCGATTTTATTGGCAATGAAAGTGGCATAGTCATACTTGACAGTAGGGGGTTGTCCAAGAGTAAAAATTGACAACAAAACTAGAGTAATATCATCAACATATTCACTCGTATTAAATCCCATGATCATGGATATCATGTCAACAATAATTCTACCAGTTTCAATGAAAAAGGTCTACAGATAGGGAGGTGGGGCAGTGGGTTGGCAGTTTGGTAACATAAACATATGAGCAATGTGGGTTATCTCTGATTTGGGCAACTGAGAAGCTTTTTCAAGTAGATATCCCTGGGAAAGAGGAGCAAGGGGCTGAGTGGAATGGAACTATATCATTTCATTAGTGGACTTAGTAATTATGGGAAAAAGAACAGTTTGGGATGGGGACATAACTGCTCTATGGATAGGGTCATAGTTGGCATAGCATTGATGAATGATATTTGAGAAAACATGAACTGAGGGGAGGAAATACATGGGAATATTGGATTCCCACACTCGAAAAAAGTTAGAATTATTCAGATGACTATCTATGATTTGGAAAAATATTTTAAGATGGTTACCATCACTAGATTGGTCTTTTATCTGGAAATCTTTGTCGGCGAGGGGTAAATAATCTAAGTCTTTATGGGGCTCGTTCATGGGCATGACATAGATGGGCAGGAAATACATGGGAATATTTTAAGATGGTTACCATCACCAGATAGGTCTTTTATCTGGAAAACTTTGTCGGCCAGGGGTAAATAATCTAAGTCTTTGTGGGGTGCATTCATGGGCACGACATTCAGGGCTATGGGAGTTTCCATATTTGGTTCTTGTGTATTCAAACTGGACTTCAGACTTCTTGTCAGAAAAATGGAATAAACAGTTGGTTTGAGGTCTCTTTATGGCAATTACAGACTATTTTTAACTTGAATTTGGCTTTATCTAGCAGAATTCCCAGTGGAAAACCGAAATTGCAGGGTTTTAGGGAAAAAATGGATAAATACCTGGATTAAGGAAGAAAACCATACAACGATAGGTTGGTTGACAGGTTGCAAAGCTCGTACTGTAGTCTTGCTCATCAGGTGGCGGTTGAAAATATGGAATAATGGATTAGGTCATTAATTTGCATGGGAACTCAATGCAATGCATTATAGTGAAAATGACGTTTTATCATTCTTTTAATGAAATTTGGTTTGGCGAGATTTTTTTTTTGGCGTTTATTGGACAGATGACATCAGTGGGATGGGACCTTTTGTCGTTACACGCAGGGTGGTAAGCGTTTTACCTCACTACTTTTGGGGTCAAGTGGTATCGGGCTGGGCGCAAGCGAGCATATGGAGTAGGTGACGCATGGCGAGGGTACGGTGGAAAACTGCGTAGTGATCGCAAGTTGAAGCGTGGTCTCCAGGGGGATCGCAATATGATCGTCAATCGTCTGATGAAAAGGCGGAGATCGGATGGCTGACGGGTGCTGGAAATGGTGGGGAGTTAATGCAGCGGGCCCAATATATTTAGTGATGATTTAATCATATCGGGCGCATCACAATTGGTCGGGGTAATGGTTATTAATTAACCTAGATGGTTAATTAATCCCATTTTTTGTGGAGCAAGGAAGATTCTTAACAAACTTCGGATAAGTTTGTCAATCCTTATTAACTTATATAATGGTTATATACCATCGGGGTGGACTTTGGGTTTTAATATATTTACATAATACGGGGAAGGGTTAAAATTTATATGGGAGTTATATATTATGTGTTAGTAGTTAATATGAAACATAATGAAATAAGCACTAAGCCTATGTTAAGCATTCACATAGAAACTTAGGCTAAAGGGGGTTTTGAAGTGATATTATGTATTTCCTATGTAAAATAGGTTTTTTCACTTAGGAAAACTTTTATGAAATGTAATGAATGAGATTTATGAGTACTTAGGCTTTTAGATCATTGGGCTGAGGGTCTCGTCCCTCCAGGAGTCGTAGAAATGCTCTGAGACCCTTTGATTTTCAAATACCTTAATACTTAGGGGAAATTAGTGAAATCTCTAGGGAATATGTAAATGGAAGTTAGTTATTTAACCTTGCCTTGCTTGAACTACATCAAGTAAAGTATTTGACTTTCACTTTGTGATAAAAGTAAAAATCAACACATTCAGAAACATTTCATCACAATTATCATTCTGCAACACCATCTACCTACCCTACCTACTTAGCCTGACAGTTTTTCTTCTTTATTTGGGTGCACTTAGACTGGAAAACCCTTATCAAATCATCCTTTTCTTTAACATGGAAAGCCTACCTAAGTCTACACTTATTACATCCAAGGGCTCAGATTAAACTGTTGAGCTCCTTTTTATTTACTCTACCTATCTACTTATCTGCCAAGTTTGAGTTGTTTGACTCTTCATCAATTGTGGAAAAAGTTAACAAGCTACACACAATTGCTTATTACAGAAAATGAAATAGTAG